>JAFREE010000190.1:0-40151 GCA_019400425.1 Hymenochaete sp. R1
GTTGAGAGAGCATCTTCTTCCTTTGTACACGGAATTAGAATGATCCCTTTGGATAAGTAATCCACAATGACGTATAGGGCCAAATATCCCTCAGAGTCCGGTAATTGCATGATAAAATCCATGCTGATATTGGAGAATGGAAGCATCTCTTGATCCGGTCTGATAGGAAGAAGCAGAGGTGCTGTTGGATGCGTGTTAACCTTGTTTTGTTGACAAATGGCACACCTGTCCACGTAATTGCAAATGAATACTGCCATTCTAGGCCACCAATAGGTTCAATAGATCGCAAGATAGGTTCCATGTTGTCCCGGATGTCCTGCTGATTCAAGATCATGATATTGCCTAGTTATTTCACATCTGAGATCCAGGTTATCTGGTATGTATATTCGTCCTTTGTAGAACAGGATTCCATCATGAATATACCAGTCTCCTACTGATGATCTAAGAGGTGGTAGTTTTCCGTTTTTCAATGCTTCTACAGCCTGTACGAGGATTTCGTCGTGTTGTCCCGTCATCCGCAATTTATCCATCAAGTCCTGATCCTGACTGCTTACTCCTATAGCAGATAGGAAAAGCCAGTCAGGTAGTAACGTCTCTGGGTGATTCTCCTCATCATCTTCCATGTGGTCTGGTCGGCGTGACAATGCGTCTGCTTGTACCATCTGTGGTCCTGGAATATGTGTGATCTGGAAATCAAACATCGATAGGTATATTTGCCAGCGGGCCTGTCTCGGTGTCAGGACTTGGGGGTCCTTGAAATATACAAGATTCTTGTGGTCACATCGAATAAGCATATTATTCCCCAAGAGGTAATGTTTCCACGTTTTGAAAGCTCTGACAATCGCTAGTAATTCCCAGTTGTAAATCTGGTAATTCTGTTCTGCTTTGTTAAACCTTTGGGAGATAAATCCGCACGGTTTCAAGTCTCCATTGGTATCTTCTTGTATTAGTACGGCTCCTGTCGCATATTTGGATGCATCTGTTTCCAGTACAAATGGACGACTAGAATCCGGGATTTGCAGAATTGGTTTTGAGAGGAATGCTTCCTTAAGCGTGTCAAAAGCCTTCTGACGGTCATTTTGCCATTCCCAAATGATGTTCTTGCGCGTCAGGTCTGTCAGAGGCCTGGAGATATCCGCATAATGAGCGATGAATTTCCTGTAAAAGTTGGCAAAGCCTAGGAACTTTTGGACGTCTTTGACTTTTGCTGGTATCGGCCATCCAGAAATTCCTTCAAGTTTGATAGGGTCCATTTCGATTTTGCCAGCTGATAAAATCATTCCCAAATATGGAACAGATTCCACGCAGAATCTGCATTTGGATATTTTTGCGTGAAGTCCGTTTGCGTCCATAATTCGTATGACCTTGATCGTCCTCTGAATACATTCCTGTAAATCCTTTCCTCCAGTGATGATGTCATCCATGTAGACACTGCCCTCTTTCTTCCTTTTGACATCGCCATATATGTCATCCATGAAAGCCTGGAATGTTGCTGGAGAGTTGCATAATCCAAAGAACATTACTGTTGGTTGAAAGCTTCCCCGATGAGTTACAAACGCGGCTAGTTCTTGGTCTTCTTTGGTTGCCATACGAATGTTGTTGTATCCTGCTTTGACATCAATGGTAGTGAAGTATTTCCAGTCTTTGGTTACGTCCATGATTTCACCAATTCGAGGCAACGGATACGAGTTTTTCACCGTGTACGTGTTAAGCCGTCTATAATCCTGGCATAGTCGTCCTGTTCCATCCTTTTTGGCAACAAAGAACACTGGAGACGCTTGTGGGGATTCCGATGGTACAATATAGCCTTTTGCCAAATTCTCGTCAATGAAGTCGTTCAGCATCTTTTCCTCTGGTGGAGACATAGGATAAACTTTAGCCTTCTTTTCGACGAATCCAGGTTTAAGCTTGATGCGATGATCATAGGATCTTGACGGTGGAAATGCTTTTGCCTTTTCTTCATCAAACACGTCCAGGTATGGATGAAGGTACTCAGGGACCTGTTCCTTGAGTGCACGGTTGTCCTTCTGATAATGTGCCTGGGCCAGTTCAGTTGCCTTGTTCATTCGCCCCATGGCTGAGAGTTCGACTGTTCGTTCCTTCCAATTGATGATTGGGTTTTGTCGTGCCAACCATGGATGTCCTAGAATCATGTCGTAGTTCCCAAGTGCTGTGATCCAGAATGTTTCTTTAGATGTTTTCGAGCCGATATTGATGGGGATTGTTGCCTTTTCCGTGATAACGCCTGTTCGATTTAGAGTCCCATCTGCATTTTGGGCAGTGACTGTGCGTGCCATCTTTTCTTTAGGGATTCGATGTTCATCAACTAGTTTTTGGTTGATAAAAAGCCCTTCTGCTCCTGAGTCAATCAGGGCACTGGCTCCAACGTTTTTCGACCCTACTGTAATTTCAACCGGAACAAAAATTCGTGATTCATCAGTTGATCTTGTAATTACAGCGGGTATCTCTGCGGCTACTCTCGTCGTTGGTCCGGGTAGCCTCAAGCAAAATCCTTCTCACACTTCTCTTTCAGCTTCTTCTGTTCCTCCTCTGTTCCTTCCTTCATCAATGCCATAATCTGCGCAGCGCGCTTCCCAATATCGTCACTCGGACCTGCCTCTGAGGCCCCTTGTACAGCAATCTGCCTCTGTCTGAAGGGATTGTTTGACTGCTTCTTGGGTTCGTCCTTCTTTTCAAAGGGTTTCTGGGTGCATTCCCGAACACGATGACCCTTCCGCCCGCAACGGAAGCACTTTCCTTCGCGCTGGTACTGTTCCCGCTCTTCAGGGGTCAGCCTCTTGTATGAGGATTGAATCGCGGCCATTTCGATGTTTCCATCGACGTCTTTGATGTAGCGCCGGTCCTGGCGTATGATCAGCCCTGTGTAGGGGTTCCTGGATTGATTCGTTGCCCTCCAGCGAGCGTCTCGTTGCTGTACTGCTTTGCACATTTCATCAAACGTGTCTTTTTCGCCGTAGTCAACCATCCACTTCTTGATGCTGTTGATAAGTCCGTCTTTGTAGTGCAGCTTAAGCATCTCGTCGTCAGTGACTCCGGCCTGCTGAGCTAGGAGTTTGAAGCGTCCTGTGTACTGGTCCGCATTTTCGGCATCTTTCATCTTGATCTGCACCAGCTGTTTGATAGCCTCTCCCTTTTCATCCGTTGTGACAAACTGGGATTCGAAGGTAGCTTTAAAGCTTTCAAAGGATGGCCACCTTCCTTGTGCCTTGTAACTACGCAGCTGGAGATCCGCAAAGTCTTGTACTGTCGGATTCTTGCTGGTCGTAAGTAACGACAGTGCATGTCCCACCATAGGTCGGTCAGATAGTGTCACCATAGTGACTGGATCGTATTCCTCATAGAGCTGAGGGTTCACATCGAATTCCAACTGTAGTCGCTGTAAAAATTTGCGCGCATTTGCAGGGTTTCCATCGAAAGGTTCTGCTTCCTTGATAGGAATCGTGATTCGTTTAGCTGGTTCTCTAGGTAGGGCTACATTGGCTGGTATGCTTGTGAGCCTCCTGATCTGCATCACCTGCTGTGGTGTCATTCCGAGTGTTTCTGCCAGTACTCGGTCATAGTCGCTTGGTTGTTCTGGGGCATGTATACTGGCAGCGACTCCTGCTGCAGGTACATTCGTCCCCTGTCCTTCAGGGTTCTGTGGGTTCTCGCTAGGCCCGGCCATGTTTCTTCTGTATCCTGTCTAGTATCGCGCTACCTGCCGATTTCAACTAGAGTGTCGATTCCCTTCTTGTAAGGTACTGAAAAGACTCAACGTTAATGAATAACGGAGTGCTTGTTCTAGAGCTTGACCTAATGTTATGGAACTTCGGTACAAGGCTTATCTAAGGCTTGCTGACTAAGCCTAATCGACACCTTTTATAGTTAAAGGTTATAACTTCAAAGTAGAGTTCAAAGAGTAAGAGTTCTTAAAGCCGAAGCTTTATCAGAGACCTTGTAACCAGATAGTTATTGAGAACTAAGAGGTCAAGCTGAGGTTCTAACACCGAAGCTTGCCCTCTATTTATACTACATGATGAGGCTGTGCAGGCTGTGCACGGACCATCTGACTAATACAAAAGAATGTTCCAGAAATGAGTCATGTGGAGTCGAATGACATCATCATGAGATGAAATATGAAACAACAATGGAAAACAAAAGAAGACGAGTCAACAAAAGAGAACAATAGAGAAAATTTGGGTTAGGGTTTTATTGTTGTAACAGTGCCGAAGTAGGATTAGGCCCTACTGATGTCATTGCACCCAAGGCCTGAATTGCTGCCATTATCTGGCTCCGTTTCAATTCATTTTCTTACTAGCATGCTTCGTTATGTTGTTCATCTGTCATTGGATGGTCAGGATCGCATAGTAGAGAGCTGTCTGGGTTTATCATATTGCTTGGTTCTGAAGGAGGTTCTTGGTTCTGAGTTTCTTCTTCTGATTTGTTAGTGGCTGAGACAAATGTGTCTTCAGTACTATTATTCGAGGTATGTTCTGATTCTGATGCAAAAACCAATCCGTTATCCTAAGGTTTGAAGACTGGAATTTTGAAAACCTAAATAAAGATTTGTTAGCTATTGATAAGATTTGACCTGGTGTTAGAGTCCAATCAAGACATGATCAGGAGTCTAACAAATTGAGGTCACGTGACAAAGATTCAAGAGGTCTGAACACAAGCTCCGGCTTGATGTGTCAGAGAGATAGAGTTTAAGAAAAGGTGTTTTTTTAGGGACAGCCTTTAAGAAAGGAGACAAGACAATGTTATGGTTCAACACCATTCATATGCTTAGTTAAGCATACCTGATTACTTTATTTCTTTATTTGACATCTTGTTCTTTTTTGTTCTTTGACTTTCCATGCACATAATCATATGTGATCTGTGCACAGCATTAGTCAGTGTCTTACTAAGACACCTTTCTTATTTGTGCTTTTCTTCTCATATACTATATACACAGCCTCATAGATGAGTGACTTATATAAGGGCCCCATCTTGTAGCTCTTGTATACTAGATTTGACCTTTTATCCTCACTGGTCAATACACTCTTGTCTTTATTCTTTTGTCTTAGAGAACTATCCTTTGTGAACTCTGTCTGTTAGTCACTTGGAGCTGGAGCTCTGGTGCTAATCTCTTGAACCATTGTCATGTGATCTTAATTAGTCAGACTCCTGACCATGTATTGATTGGACTCTAACAGTGCTACAACTTAGAGAGAAGAAGAGAATTTGTAAAAAGAAGATAGGATTGTGGCTAAGGACTATAGTCAGAAAGAATAGACTATCTCTAAAACTGAGAAATTATACATGAAGGGCTAGGCATATTTATACTAAGTAAGCAGAGGCACATGGACTATGTATTTAGGGTAGGCTTATTAGAGGGAAAAACAAGTGGGAGTGTGGTAGGGAGGTATAGAATAATTAGATAATATGGTAAAAAAAATAATAAAATAAAAAGGAGAATAAAAGGAGTGTGGAAATTCATAATAATATGTGTATTTCTTCTCATATACTATTACACAGCCTCGTAGACAAGTGACCTATATAAGGGCCTCATTTTGTAGCTCATGTACACTAGATTTGACCTTTTATCTTTATCAGTCAATATACTTATTTTCTGTCTACTATCTTAGATGACTATTTCTGAGTGGGATATCCTTTGCAAACTTAATCTACAGTGCCTTAAAAAACCGTTGCAAGACATGTAAATTTTGACTTGCCACGCATATTGCTCGCTCAAATATTTTTATAAATTCGTCAAAATATTTATGTATATAGCCCTGTATCGTAGCTTTTGAATGGTATAAACTATTTATTGATAACTCCGAAAGTTGATGGAGCTATGACATTTCGAAGCTGTACATTCTATTGCAACAGTTTTTTGAGTCACCCCTCTACATACAAACATGTCATTATTTAGTAGCTAGTCCACAGCCCTTTTGCATCAACTACTGCTTGCATCCTCTCAGGCATACTCTCAGGCATACTCTCCACCAGTTTGCGACATAGATCTACTGGAACCTTCTCCCATTCTGCCTGAATATGCTCCCACAGCTCGTTAACACCGGATGGTTGATCCTTGTACTCTGCAAGCTTCCTTTTCAGATATGCCCACAGGTATTCAATAGGGTTAAGGTCTGGTGACTGTGCTGGCCAGGTTATGACTGTAAAAGAGTGCTCCTTGAAGAATTCTTGTGCCTCTGGAGCCCTATGACCAGATGCATTATCATGCTGGAAGTAGATCTTCTCTTCATCCACCCCAAATTCTTCTATGCTCTTTATGAGTTCATCCCTCAGGATGGCTGCATAGAGCTTACCATCAATTCCATCATCTTTCCTGCACCCCTGACCCACTCCTGACCCCATCATACAACCCCAAAACATTACACTACCACCATCCTTACGCATGCATTTAATAGGCTTGGTTTTACACTCATGTTCACCATGAACAATGATTGTATTGGTGCTGTCTGGTCCAAAGCGATTGATCTTGGTCTCATCAGAGAAGATAACGCCCATCCATTCTTCAACTGTCCATTTGAGGTGCTCTCGTGCAAAGTCAAGATGTGCCTGTTGATTGGCCTTGCTGATATCAGGTTTCTTCTGCTTCTTCATAACCTCCCAACCTTCATCCATAAGGGCATTTTGGACTGTCTGATCACAGAAGGACTTGTTGGTGACATCTGCAAGCCTGCATCGAACTTTGGGAGCTGTATTAGCCTGCTCAGTCTGGATGATACGTGATGCGTAGCACTTATCCTGGGGTGTAAGAATGGAAGGACGGCCCCCTTTGGACTTGGGAATGGTAGGAAGGTACTGAGATCGAATCCTGAATACTGTTGCATGATGAACACCAACTTCAGAAGCAATTTGGTGTGCACTAAGAGTGGTAGAGTTGAGTTTATGAAGAATAAGCTGTTGCTAAGACTCAAAGAGAGCTTTAGGCATGATGAGAAGTTGGGGGAATTTTGGACTTGCTCAGTTGGCTTCTTATATACATGCTATGATGTCATACAGAATTTGGAGTCACTTTGATTTGTGGAGTATTGTGTCATAATGACATGTTTGTATGTAGGGGGGTGGCTCAAAAAACTGTTGCAATAGAATGTACAGCTTCGAAATGTCATAGCTCCATCAACTTTCGGAGTTATCAAAAAATAGTTTATACCGTTCAAAAGCTACGATACAGGGCTATATACATGAATATTTTGACGAATTTATAAAAATATTTGAGTGAGCAATATGCGTGGCAAGTCAAAATTTACATGTCTTGCAACGGTTTTTTGAGGCACTGTATACTGAATATAATTTAAATTATTTAAACATGTTCAATATGGGCCCGTAGCTCAGTGGTAGAGCGTGTGATTCCAGTAAGGGACATCCACAAGGCCATCCGTTCAATCCGGGTCGGGCTCAAATGTCTTTTCTTTTTTTCTTCTTTTAACTGGGCTCACCACAAAGTCTTCGACTCTTCGGCCGCACGAGTGAAGAAATATCCTTCTTAATCACAACGGACTAAATAAGAACACTGTTTCTGCTTCCTCGGTACCTTGGCAGGGAAAGGAAGTGCGCAAATTTAGTCCTCGATCAGTCAGCATGAGTAAGTCGTTGTTCATTGGTTTGATATAATTGACGCAATATGGAAGTTTTTAAGACTCAACACGGTCGATTCTCGGACTGGAACACATAGTCAAAAATAGGACAGCTCCTTTAGATAAGGCTTATTCTGTCGCAAAGCACCTATCAGAAATCTTTCAACATAAAAGACAACGAGCCGCGATAGATTCAGCTTCCCAGAGTGTCGCTTCTGGCACCCCCACGTCGTACGACAATCCTAATCATGCTAGCCCTCCAGCTCGCGACGCTTTCATGCATTTTAGCATATACCGCTCTTGCTTTCCCCAACATTCAGATCCGTGAAACTAAGGCATCCTTGCCTTTCGCAGGCCGACTAAACGTCTCCGGTAGCCGACTCCCTGACATTGATCGCGCACGCGCAGCTCAGCACAAGACCAATGCCAAATTCGGCTCTGGCACGAAGCGACAGACATCGTCCGTCGACATCACAAACGAGGCGGTCACCTACGTCGCGGATGTCGGAGTCGGCAGCCCTGCTACGACTTATTCCCTGCTTATCGACACGGGCTCGTCTAATACCTGGGTCGGTGCTGGACAAGCGTATGTGAGGACGAGCACGTCACAGGCAACGGGAGAGCTCAGTGAGATTACGTACGGGAGTGGATTCTTCTTCGGCAATGAGTGTAGGACTTAGATTCTTGCAGAATGATGAAGTTTTCCTAACGTGATGTGTCTTTAGTTATCGACACGGTCACTCTAGCCCCGGACCTTGTCATCACCGGTCAGCACATCGGTGCAGCCTTGCTGTCAGAAGGATTCGACGGTGTTGATGGAATTTTGGGCATTGGTAGCTGAAACCCAGCTTCTCTGAAGGCCATACACTTATATTCCAACTTCCTTCAGGTCCGACTGACCTTACGGAGGACACCGTTGCCAACGAGGGCGACGTCCCAACCGTCTCGGACAACCTCCTTGCGCAAGGTCTCATCTCACAGGAAGTCGTCGGTGTCTTCTTCGCACCGACTACTACAGACGAGATCACAAACGGAGAGCTGACGTTCGGAGGTGTTGACGACAGCCTGACGACGAGCGATATCACGTTCATTCCTATAACCGCCACGTCCCCTGCGAACGAATTCTGGGGAATCGACGAAAGCATCACGTACGGCACAGATGGGACTACCGTCCTTGGGACCACAGCTGGGATCGTCGATACGGGTACGACTCTCGTGTTGCTGGCGACTGATGCGTTCAACACGTTCACGCAATTGACTGGAGCGACGGAGGACGAGACGACAGGTTTGCTGAGCATCTCTAGCGCAGACTATGCAAACCTGCAGAGCTTGTTCTTCAACGCTGGTGGAAACACCTTTGAGCTTACTAAGAACGGACAGGTATATTTTCACTGAATGGAAGCCTAAACAAAATAACTTACCTCGTCACAGACTTGGCCCCGTGCACTCAACACTGCCATTGGTGGTCAGGCTGACGACATCTTCTTGATTATCGGTGATGTACGTCAGTTTCAAAAAGAAAAAGAAAGAAAAGGACTAACGTTTGCATGCAAAGCTTGGTTCGGACAGCGGAGAAGGTCTTGACTTTATCAACGGGTTTACGTTCCTGGAAAGGTTCTACTCTGTGTTCGACACAACTAACCAGCAGGTTGGGTTTGCACAGACGTCGCATACATTTGACGAGACGAACTGATGGGAGTTAATGTTTATTTGGTAACGCGTATGAAAGCATATTTCAGTAGTAGTGACAGTGGTGGTGGTATAAAGCAGAGAGTTCAGATCGATCGATTAATATTAAATATTAATATTAATCTTGTAAAATGTCCACGAACGGTCACGTGCCTCTGCATTTTCTGATGAGAAACATCTCTCGGGCCTTGGCTTTGTCTCATTCTCCGACTGCTTTTTCCGCTCTGCTCGCTGCTCACGACAACGACAACGACGACGACGACGACGACGACAGCGACGATTATGGCAACCACATGCTACAACGATGTACGCTGCTGAAACGATGCCGAGACCGTGAAACAAAGAAAGGGTACAAAATTGCGTTATATATATCACACCAAACACATAGCACTTTGCCGCATCTGCAGCGTAACATCCACATTCTATTGGCTCGCGCAAAGTGCACTCTTGTCTGCATACTTTATCCACTTGAACAGTGACAATCACCTCCAGGAGCAGGAGTGGTCCATCGGGAGCCACTTCAACTGCAGCTGCAGCAGCATCGTACTGACCAGCCAAGTTCAAATTTCATCCACAACTTGGCAAACTTCTCCAGACGGTCAGCCAGTCTTCGTCCAGCCTCTCCCTGTCGTGTCGTCATCGGCCGCAGCGACCACAACGACCAACAATACTCTCGTTTCTCTTACACTACCCATTCTTGTATAATTCTCAAGCTTCGACTAACCCCTCCGCCACCACCACCACCACTCTCTCTCTCTTGTCAGCCAAGCCCATTTGACCCCCTCCGAACGCCGCTTCGTTCTGTATCCGCATACAGCTTCTCTCCGACAATCTTCAGACTCTTCGTTCTCACCCACATATCGCTCCTTTTTTTTATTCTCCTTCTCTTTCGATGTCGTCATCGGTTAGTCAGTTTGACAATGAGGCAGGCAAAGGCCTCAATCGTATTCCCAGGAGGAGGTCTGGGTCCGGTCGCTCGGGGTCGGTCAATGAAGGATCCTCCGCCTCGTCTTCGTTCCATGGGAGGCACAGAGGCAGGAGACGTCCACAGTTTGCTTTTGGAGAGGATGAAACCACTACGGAGAGCAGCACCGAGGAGGAGCGAGGTACGTTTCCCTAGACTTGCAACTATATCTTTGTTACTAATATAGAAGTCATGCTTTTTTAAGATCCACCTCGAAAGATCAGTGGTGATTCGGACTCCGAATGTGCTACGCCCACACAAACGAGCACTACGAGACTGCAACAAGCCTTTTTTGATGTTATGGACGAGCGAAGAAAAGAAGCGTCATCTTCTAGCTCCCACATCCCTTCGAAAGACAGAGGAAGAAACTCTGTCAAGGCTCAGGATCAGGATAGTGAGGTGCGTCTCGTGGCACACCGTGTACTGCTTGACCACTGATTCTGTCTTATCAGGCTTCCTCCTCTGTCGCGTTCCCAATGATACAAGTGGACTCTGAAACCTCGAGAGGTTCAACAATTGAAACACCGACTTCAGCGCCCGCTCTATTCACAGAAGAGCCCGACAGCTTCCGAAGGATGCAGATTGAAGAAACAGACCCGGTATTTCTTCGGCCGAACTCAACGGGACCTGCCGTCAGGACCCTATCGGAATCGTCTTCACTCAATTTACTTCGACCTCCGGTACGAAATAGGGCTGGGCACATCATCAAGTCAGCTTTGAAGCAGCACCGGTCGTCCTCGGTAACTCCTCAAAGCTCACCACGTGTCCCGGACCGCCATTCATTGTCAGTGTCGATGTCCTGCCTCGACGGATTCCCAACATCATCACCGAGTTTCAGTGCTCCGTCCACACCAGACCCAAAGATGGTACATTTCGACGCTCAGCTTGAGCATGTGCGCCTTTTCAAATCTGGACAGAAGCCTACGGCCGTCAGCCGTGACACCAGCCCGGCGATGGAGGACACCACCAGTGGCGGCGAAGGGGATTCCTCAATCGATTACTTCGACAGGCCTGCTATCCTCCCACCACGGCGCAGACGCAGTGGTACACGCAAGCCGATATCATCAGATGAAGAAGACGTCATTCGACGGTCTCTAACGATGCATCTCACGAACATGCCTCAGAGCGGGTACCCGCTTCAACAACTGGACCAGGCTAACGTATGGCTAGAGGGTATCCACCTTGCGGAAGACAATACCATCATCCAGGGCTTCGTGCGCGTCCGGAACATCACGTTCGAGAAGGAGGTCATAATCAGATTCACATTCGACGGGTGGCAAACAACGAGCGAGGTTGGCGCGACATGGAAAGAATCGTGCTTGCCTTTAAATCCGACCATGCCTATAGCAGCAATTTTGGCCTCCTCATCACCAGCTCCTATGATGACCCCGAACTTGAGTCTAACGCAGAAACTGTATGGGCTTGATCCGACAGCAGCAGAGTTTGATCGCTTCTCGTTCAAGATCCACCTTGTCGACCTCTTGCTTCGAATCGATGAAAAGACACTTGTGCTGGCGGTCAACTACCGTGTTGGAGGTCGAGAGTATTGGGATAACAACGGCGGACAGAATTACCGAGCGACATTCGAACGCAAGTCCAAAGGCGTGATGGAACGGCTGTCTAGGGTCGTTCCAACCACAACAACTCATGAAGACGAACAGAAGAAAAACACCAATGAAAAGAAAGAAAAACGCAACGTGACTCTGGGTTTGACGGTCGGCGTGAAGCACGAGCCCGGTTCACCGCCTCTGAAGAATGGGAACTCACGTTCTCGACTTCCCGTCTCGCCGAAAGGTGGACCGATTATTTCACCCGGTCAATACAGCTTTGACCATGCACTCAAAAATCCGACGGCGTGGCGTCCACCCACCGAATTCTTTCACCGCACGTCGCATCTGAAGGGCCTCTCGAAGTATCCCTCCGCCAAAATGAAACCAGATCCGGGTCTACCAAGCCAGTATAGCAGTCACTGGGTAGATTTTGGAGGCCCATCTTTTGCACACGGGTCTCCGCGAGACGATGAGGTTGCTATGTTCGGTGCGACGACCATGGGGAATGTGAACAAGGACCGGTGGCGGTTGCCGGATGCAACTCCTGAGGATCAGCCATTGTCGCATGCGAAGCAGGATGGCGACGGCGCCTACGTTCCGTTCGGGGAATCGTTCACTGTACCAAATGGTCGGATGCACGAATATTTTCCTCAAGGCGTATCCCCCTCTTTCATTACGAGCAAGAAACCGAAGTTCAGTCTAACAGCTCCAACTTTTCATGTGAGACAGTGTGTCCCGACCATCACCTTCCCAGCGACGAGTCCTACCCCAATGAGGAGGGGTAATTTCAATCTGGCTTCATTGTCCTCCGACACGGATATCGGGCCAAAGGGTTGTTCAGATATACTTTTAGACGACCTTTCAACTCCGTCGATAACCACCGATACCGAGACATCGTCGCCGTCGCTGACTTTGAGCCCGAGCTCTCCTACCGAAGCGCTGCCGCCCGTTGTCCGCATGACAGGGAGCCTGGACTCTGGCTACGCAGAATTCCTCAAGAGGTTGGTCTTGGGTTACATGTACATGTTCTTCACGAGTTGCTAATACTTTTCTTCTCATATGAAGATTCCAGCCTAGCCGAGGAACCGAAGACCATGTTGGCATCCTCAGCGTGAGCGACTCAAATTCTACGCTACTCAACGAAGAACGACCTTCGAATATCGAGGCCAACAAGTCTTCCACCTTATCGGCAAATAGTGTCAATGGCGTCTCGAAGCCTAAACACCTGTCGCCATGATTGCGATGCCGCACAATTAATGTATTCATTCATATATGGGTAATCTGTACAACTCTGTTTCTTTTGTTACTGTCTCTTCCTTCACTCCTATCTGCGGATTTTTCAGTGATCCGTTTTCCCATTTTACTAGGTCCTACTCAATATTCTTTATTCTATATTGTTATTTCTTTGCTGGCCTCAGGTTCGGCCCTCATACATGACTTTGTTGGTGAATTTATGACCACCCTTCTTCGACTCTTTTGCATTTGTATACACACACGCATACACGCATGACGTTCTGTAGCAGTACTGTAATTTATTAAAATAGCGTAGTGTGTATTTAGTCGTTTGGATTAAAAAAGCGTTCTGTTCTGGTTCTAGCCTCTTGGATATTATGGTATATACGTAACCTCAGCTTGAAGTTTGGTCGCGAGTTGGACTCTCAAACTTGACGAACTCCCTTGTTGACCACCACCATCAGGAGCGCCGTCCACCCATTCAAAATTTCATCTCCAAGACATTCCTGGCCCACAAACACCCGACCCACTCGGCGAGAGCGCGGAACAGTTCAAGCGTTATCTCTAAGCACGCATGCTCATTCCCGCCTTATCGCTCCCCCCGACAGCTCGCAGCCGCTGATAGATAGACGCCACGAGCATGTAATACTGCCGCCATCGACTTCCAACACGTCGTTTCATGTCTTCAATGTCTGACGACCAGCACGACCCCTCCAAGGCGCTCGACAAACAGCCCTCACCGACACCGACTCCGTCACCGACTGCTGGAATACGTCCCAAAGCACGGCAGACGCTGAACAAGTTCACTTCCAAGGAAGGATGGTTCGGCGACTACGACTATGCATGGCTCTGTATGCCATCTCTGCCTCAGATGAAGACACGCCGGCCTCCGCCGTTCTATCCTCTCAACGCTGACTTGCCTATCTTCGTTGCGGCGACGTGCGGGTTGCAACATGCGTTGGCGATGCTCGCGGGACTGATCACGCCGCCCATCATCTTTGCGAATACTTTGAACCTCAGTGCGGAGCTGCAGGCGTATATGGTATCAGCGTCGCTTATTGGATGTGGTATGTTCTTGCACAACCTTCCCAGCATTATATATTTCACTGAGAGCCGACGCAGGGATTCTTAGTCTCGTTCAGATGTCTCGGCTTAAGTTGTTTAGAGGCCATTACCTCGGGACAGGACTGCTTTCGGTCGTTGGGACGAGTTTTGCAACTCTTAGTACGGCCAATGCCGTACGTCCGCTCCTTTTGACCTGCTTCCGCGGGTGATGTACTAACTTTCTCATTCCAGATTTTTGATGCCATGTACAGCGATGGGACCTGCTCAAGTACGACTGCCTCTGACGGGACAGTTACGCGGGACGCTTGCCCTGATGCATACGGCATGCTCCTTGGTGCGTGTGCGCCGCTCTCCGCTACTTCAAGGAACGAGCGCCCGCAGTGCAATATCGCTAACCTAACAGCCTTTCGCTAGGAACGTCCCTAATATGCTCGTTTCTCGAGATGTTCCTATCTTTCGTCCCCGTGCGACTGCTGCGGCGCGTCTTCCCGCCCATGGTTACTGGGACGGTCGTCCTCCTAATTGGCGCATCACTCATCGGCTCGTCTGGCATTCCAAACTGGGGCGGAGGCTCGAACGACTGCATGGGTAGACCAGATAGTGGGCTTTTCCAGCTGTGTCCCAACATCAATGCTCCTAGGCCTTTACCGTACGTATTCATTCACGCGATTTGAGTGACACGGTGAAGATTTTCAACCCATGTGCTGGATAATAGATGGGGCTCACCGGAATTTATTGGACTCGGATTCCTGTCGTTTATCAGTATCGTCTTGACAGAGGTCTTTGGATCGCCCTTCCTTAAGAATGTCTCGATCATAGTAGGGCTTGCTATTGGCTGTATTGTCGCAGGAGGTGCAGGATACATCGACGGGAGCAGCATCACATCTGCTCCAGCGATTACATTCTTATGGCGAGTCTTTGACAGAATTAAGCCAGCCTTAGTGCTGAAACATCCTTGTATAGGGTGCATACCTTCAAGATTCGCGTTTATCCGCCTGCTATCCTTCCCATGCTAGCCGTATACAGTAAGCAAAAGGCTTCATTGCTGTTTCAAAAGAGAGAGAGAGGGCGTTTGCTAATTCCTCACGCAGTCTCATTGGCTATGGAAGCCATAGGGGACATCACTGCGTCGGCTGAAGTCTCCCGCGAAGAAGTCGACGGGCCTGTCTTCGACTCGCGCATTCAGGGCGGCGTTCTGGTGAGAATCTGAAATTTTTAGCATGTCGCACGGATGTTTGACCACTCATTGAAACATTCCTTTCTGTTCACGATGTCAAGTCGGACGGAATAGGCGGGTTTTTATCAGCGCTCTTCACAGTAGCGCCGCTTTCGGTGTTTGCACAGGTAAACGTGTGGAACATATATTTTGTGCGACCTTATTTGATCTCCGTGTTGGTTGGTGTCGGTTTCAGAATAACGGAGTCATTGCGATCACACGATGTGCAAATCGCACCGCCGGACGTTTCTGCTGCTGTTTTCTCATCCTATTCGGCGTCTTGGGAAAAATCTCTGGCGTCTTTCTGGCAAGTACGTCTCTCACTCATGGATCGCAAAACCCGAAATCCCCATTCTAACCGTCTTTCTTATCTTCGACCCTCTTCAAATTCAAGTCCCGAACCCTGTCCTTGGCGGTGTGACAACTTTCCTGTTCGCAAGCGTGATGGCCTCGGGCCTTCGTGTTCTCGCATACCTCCGATGGACGAGGCGGGAACGATTCATCGTTGCCGGGGCCCTTTCATTTGGCGTAGGGGACCTCTTGGTGCCCACAATCTTTCAGCACCTGTTCGATGGTGTCGATAATCCTAACAAAGGCCTGCAAGGGCTTTTTGATTCGATCACGATCGTTCTTGATACTCCTTGTACGTACGCGATTCACGGAACATCCGATTCGGCTGTGCAATTCGTTCAATATTTTGACGTTCGTTGAGCTGATACAATATCAATGGTCACTTTTTTGGCAGTCTTGATCGCCGGAATCGTCGCGGTGATACTTAATTTGGTCATTCCGGAGGAGGCGGAGCAGACTGGGAACGAGGTTCAGGTCGTGGTGCATGACGTTGAGCATGGTGATAGTGAGCACGAGAAGGGGAGTTAGGATTGTGATGAGACGGAGGGATAGTGCGTATGTGAAATCACATTCCCTGGACCTTCGATTCTCATGTGTGACTTCCTGGATTGGACTTGATATTTGTATTGGGGAGACATAGACCCACGGACGAAAATTCTAGAGTATTGTTTCGAGACGAAGAAGCTTTGGTGCGGTAAAAGGAAGCAACGGAAAGCGTTGAAGAACTGGTCTTCCTATGCGAACAAGTGCAGATTGAATCATTGGCTCAATTCGTCAGAGGTGTTGAATTTGAACAAGTTGAAGTATAATCTAATACTGTCCCTTGTACTTGAACGTTGAGTATATTAATAATATGTGGGCCTGACCAACGTCTGTTCAGCACGTTGTGGCGTTAGTAATAGCATAGCATATATTATTACTGACTGCTGCTGCTATCTGATTGGTCAAAAGGGTTGCCAAAAAAGGTAAAATCGGAAAAATAGCCAAAAGCACGTGATACAATTAATTATAGACGCCGATCAGCGATCTTATTCCGACTCCGAATCTGCGGGAATTTCCCATCGTTCCACTGGTTCGGGTCACACTAGGCAGGGGATAAATAAATAGTTTTATTATGAAATTGGAAAATAAAATAATAATATTTCTCTCGTAGCCGGCCATCGTTCCACGCGGAAGCACGAACGAACGAATCTCAAAGAGTCCACTCTTCCTTTCCTTTCCTTTTTTCCACCATCATCCTCATCTCAGCCCCCCCAGACGTTCCCCTCGACGTCGACACCAGCGACGACGACGGCGACGGACAGCCAAGGAAGTGCAGCTGCAGCTAGCACAGTCGACGTCCCGCGTTTGAATCGGTACCTTGCTTTGGCCTCGGTCTCCGCCGACCCTGCATTTGTATTCGCCCCGGAACTACTTTCCTCGCTGCTGCTAGTCATCTCTCGACGACGCGGCACGACGACCGACGACGCAGGTCAGCAGCGACACCTGTCACTTAACCAGCTCGAGCTTTCACCAAAAGTACAAGCTCAGCGGCATACACAACTCCGGTGCATCGCCTTCGTGTAATTGAGTGTGTATAATACGGAGCCCGACTAGACCTGTACGCCTCTGGACTCCGTCTCCTTATTACGACGACTCTTGTTAGGGTCTGTGCTTCTTTCGTTTTACTTGCCACCTGTACGGGCTCGACGAGCAAGCTGGTTGTGTTCGTTTTCGAGGCTTCTTTTTTTTCGCGGAGGGAATAGTGTGTGGTTGGAGGTTATAATTGGACGCGGTCTGGGTGGCACACTTGGTGAGTCTCTCTTCGTCATCCATGCCATACCACTAGCACTTGTCCATCGTTCCTGTATTCCTCCCCCTTCATTTTACTCTGGATCGCCTTGGAGCTGCTATGCTGACCAGTAGCCCATTTCTTACGGCCATTTCATTTCCGTTATCACACCTTTGATCACGCGCAAAACGCATCGTCCGGTTCTCCGTCTTCCTCTGGCTCCGGTTGACGAACAACAATGACAACAATGGCTACGGCTTCCACTTCTGCAACATCAATGCATTCTTCTCTGCCTCGTATATTTGTTGGATCATTACAATGTGGCGTCCTCTTAAACCCCCAGATACTCGCTACCGCACCTCTGCCTTCTAAACTTCGGTCCTTCTGGGCCCCCAAACCTCGACTTTGAATCGATCCTGACTCCCTACGACAAGCCTTTTCCTTCGACCTCCATCTTCGACCTTTTCCTCTCTCACAAAACGACTTTTCAACCTTTCTTGCCGCGACAATTCCTCAGCTCGGACGTTGTAGGAATTTATCACACGATCACGCACGAAGATTTCGTCCGCGCGGGCGTCCTGATTGAGTTTATTTTGGCACCTGGTGAGTGGCGTTTCCGTACACTTGCTTTACTTTGTTCTTGAAGAGGAGATGGTCGAAAGTTTTGAAGGCTTTCAATCTGTTCTTCATCCGAATCGCGAGTGACGCCCATCGATCGCAAGATTCGTTCCTGAAGCTGTGATGCAAATTCAGATGCTTAGACGCATACATGCGATGCACGCGTCAATTTGCTCATTCTGTTTGTTTATCATGTGTCTTCTTCCGTTTATCTTGCCGAAATTGCATTCCGCCTACTCAATATTGATTCCACTGAACAACTGGCTGACCCCATCTTATCCGCTCTGGTCCCGCGATTGCTTGTACGTTAAACAGTGGTAGCCGCCCGGCACTTTACGAGCACAACCACCAGCTTCACGACCGTCTTATATTGGCTTGCATTCAGAAGCCAGCCTTATCCATTCCAACCTCGTACCACCATCTCCCTGCGGCCCCTGGCGTCTCCCCGGAATGGCCGCAGCTGTATCACCAACAGCTACAGCAACGCAATTCATGAAGAGGGGCGTAGAGCGCGGATCAAGTCCAGAATCGAAGCTCGACGACCTCTCTTCGTTTCCAGCACCCCCTAACTTCATTCCGCCCACTCCTACATCGGCCAACGCCCCGTCCTCAGCCATTTCGTTCAATGGTGGCCACAACTCGTATTTCCCGCCACCCAGTGCGTTTTCAAACAATCGTGGGAAACCAAAGCGGAGAGATAGTTCGGGGAGCTCACAAAGTGCTGCCTCAGGGCGGAGTGGGAAAAGCGGGTTGAGCGTCTTCGTCAACGGGAAGTCCTATGATTTCGACGCAGACGATGATCGGTCTAGTAATGGAGAGTTTGGGGGACAACAGGGACAACCCAGTCCGACGAGCGGTCATTTCTACTATACGGCGCCGACAACCCCTCTTGAACCAATTGGCAACCGTGAGTTTCATGGTAATCTTTATCTCTTATTTGCCCACTGATCTCCGGCGACATAGATACCTTTTCCACGGGTGCAGGACCCTCAACCGATATGTATGGTGTGTCTGCAGCTTTGAGGCGCGCTGGACATGAGATACCCATAGCGACGTCTGCGCCCGGTAACGATAGGGGAGTTGCGCGCGCCGTATTTTATTCGCATCTGGGAGAAAGCGGACTTGCGGGAAAGAATAGAGATGAAGGTAACCAAAATATTCGCTCGGCAAACTCTAATGCTTCTGCAAGTCTGCCTTATCATCGTCAGCGAATCAATGAAGGCGGAAATCAACTCATCATCTCTCTCAACTCACCTTTGTCTGCGACAAGAACCTCCTTCAGATCTTCTGCTTCTTCGTCCACTTCTTCTTCGACATATTCGTCCGCGTACCCTTCCTCCTCACCTTATCCTCCATCCACATCCAGCTCCCGTGGAAGCCCAGCCTCACCACCTCAACCTTTGAAGAGTCGCTTTAACGTCGAGATGGGCATGAGCGCTCGGACAGCCCTCAGCATGCTCTCGCCTCCTTCGTCCGCGGAGGTCTCGTCCTCTTCCTTCCCCTTTCCGCCGACTTCCAGCAATCCTGCGCACAACAAAAGTACGACAATCAAACCTCCACGACGCCAGTCTTCTTTACCGCCTCCCCGAAAGTTGAAACATAAGCCCAGTCGAGAAGCAATCGGGTGTCCTCCTTCTGTGCCATTACCCCCTTTACCCCCTTCCACACCATCTCGTAACGGTTCGCTACGTTCCATGGCGTCGGCTTCAACTATGGACACGAATCAAGAGAGCATATACGAACTGGGAACGGTGACTCCACGCGCATCACTTCGATCAAGTCGGTCTCATTCGCATGTGAGAAAGGTCAGCGACGCGAGCTTGGCTTCGGCGCAAACGCGGAACAGTGTCGCACCCAGTCTGTCGGAGTTTGGAGGCCGGCCACCTGGATTTGGACATGGGAATGAGAACGCGGGTCAGAGCATGAGAAGTCGGGAGAAGGCGCGTGCGAAGCTACGGATCGACATCCCACCCTCATATACCGAAGAAACTACCCATCGCGTGGCGTATGTTGCGCAGGAAGATTATAAAAGTGCGCGAAGGAAATCGAGTGTTGCATCCGTCTCTTCGTCTGTTACTCCTGATACAAATGCTGAGCTTGAGCGTGAATTTGGGACCATAGGCAAGGAAATGGGTTTCTCGTTTGGTGGGCTGAGGAGCCCAACGGGCAGTGAATATAGCGTTGGGAGTACTGTGACATCGCGCAGCGGGACGAGTGGTCGGACGATGAGCTCCGCGCAGAGCTTAAAGCAGCGAGTGAAGGGTATGCTTGGGTCTTTTGAGACTCCTTCAAACGACAAATTGTCACGGCTGAGTGGTGGTGAAAAGGAAAGGGTGAGTAAAAGTTCAGTTCTTCCTCCTTGTTTCGCCTTCGTCAGCCTTGATATATGAGCTGCGGCGCGCCGGTCGGTATGTTGCTTGCATCCTGCCGATTGTTTCGAAAGCACAATGTTCCGACTTGAAGAAATACATCAAAGGCCGCCCAAGCTCGCTTAGGGTTTAGCTAGAGCGTATGCGTCGCTTGGCAAATTTGCTTCCTTGTTTCTTAGTTTCATTGTACACTTTCGACTTTACTCGGATCGTAATTGTTGACTTGTTGCCGTCGCGTGCCGGACCTTTGACGTGACGATGTGATGTGATGAAGCTGACGAAGCTCTTTTTGTTCTTCCGCAGTCACGCCCATCGTACTCTCCAGATGTCCACGACCAGCACGCGTCTTCTTCTTCGACCAGCGCCGAACCCTCGCCCAGTGCTGCTAAGGTGGCCAACATGGGTGGCCCTGCGCCTGCCCACGACTCGAATTCACTGATGTCTGCGACGTTGTCAGAGTTGGAGGCAATCAATCACCACGATGTCGACATACGTATCACGTCTGATAAGCGCGACTTTGACACGTCCGAGATGCTTATGTCGGAGGACATCCACACCAACCCGCTCCTGGCGCGAGCTGTCACTCCCATTACGCCCCATAAGAGCGAAGGTCAGGATGGTCGACGTCGAATGCCTTCACCTTCGCCTTTGGACCTCGATATGACCAGGATGGGCCGCACTCTCGCTTCGATGCGAGCCGAGGGCAATTCTTCGCCAACGCGTTTCGTGCAGTCGCTCGAGCTGTCCCAGGTTCCACCGCTCTCAGACGACGAAGAAGACTTTGGTAGCCAAGGGTTCCACGCGTATAGGGCGTCGGTTGATAGTGACAGGCAGCTATCGCCAGGGTTGCTCGGCAAGTTCCCCACGACACCCCTTCACACGAGTCCATCGAATACCGTTCTCACCAAACCATCGACCACTACACCCAAGATGCCTTCACCATTGTCGTCGAATGGATTTGAGACGGAACTTCTGGCTGCTGAGGCAGAGGCCGTTGAGCCACGTTGGAAGAATGATGACCTTGAAGAAGTGTCATCTCGAGTCGCTAGCGGGAGCCATAGTGAAGACATTCCAGTAGCGCCGACTCCCCGTATACCCCGGACATCGTTCTCTTCTATGTCATCGCGGACATCCGCCACATCCAACAGTCATATGTCGTCTTCAGCTCGATCAGATGTCGCTGATTATTCGTTTAGAGGACGTGCTCCCAGACAACAAGAAAGGAGCGGCAGTCCTGACATCGACTCCATCATTTGTTCGACGCCTCGTCCTCGGACGCGATCAAAATCACAATCAGCCTCGACACGCAAGAAGTCGACACGGCGGTCCAATGCTCGGACTCCTTCGAGACCTCGACTCACAAACGAAAACGATATGGCGTATGGAGGGATGGACTTTGGAGGTGATGAGTATGGCACTCAGATTGCCAGGCACAAGGGCGGTTATGACCTTTCTCCGGAATGGGACGTCGACGAGTTTGGGGCACTTCGTACACCCGGAAGCGCCGCCAATTTTTATGATGAACAAGCCAGGACAATGCTGGATCGTGGGCCCAAGCCGGAGCAAGTAGCGGAAAGCGATGATGATAGTGATCTCGATTTACATACTCCTCTTCCTCATATCCTACTTCGCGAAGGTGTTCTCTCGCCCCATTCGAAGGTGCTTGCTTCCTATCGAGGATCCTCTGCGTTAAGCGATTCTGCCTGTAGTGGAATGAGAACCAGCGTACTAAGTACTGCGACGGATGGTGGGTTCTAAAGTATGAATGCTTATGCACTTTACTGATCTATCAATTAGCGTCGTTTGGAAGCACCATGACCAAGTCAGGTCTATTCAAGGACGAAAGAGATACAGCAGTTCGCCGACAACGACATCGGGATCGTAAACTGCTTCTTGGTGGTCTTGGTCTGACAACAGGTTTGGGCTGGTCAGATAGGTACGAAACATTTTGACATGAAGAACTTGATTCTAACATCTACCCAGTGAGGATGAAGATGCACCTTCGCCACTTACACACCGCCTTTCGAATATGGCTGTGTCTCGAACATCCAGCGTTCACTCACTATCTTCGAAGTCATCATCCTACCTCAGTCGGTCTACTCCTCCGTCAGCTGCTCCTTCAAGAACTTCTTCAACGTGTTCAGGCCGTTCAAATACGACGTCTCGTTCCTTGAGGATCAAAGCCCCACAATCTCATCCGCTCTCCAAATCACTATCGGCTGCTAGCTTTGCCAGTCGCGGCTCGATGTCCCCCACCAGTTCCAGTTCAACGAGCTTGCCTTTCCCACCAACACCTCGGGACGACGATGAGCTAAGTACAGGAGGACTGTCTTCGATTGGTCACCAAGATACTAGCTCGATGAGCGATGGACGGTCACAGACGCCAACTGCAAAGGTCTTAAAACCGAAACGCAGTATTCCTCGTCTCCGTCCGCGATCAGTGTCGACGTCAAGGTCAGCGCCGGCTTCTTCAAGGCGGTCATCAGGCGATGACGCACCTCCTGTTCCTGGTCTTCGCCCGGTTCAGACAACAAAGCTACCTGGCGCACCATTACCTTCTCCTTCATCTCCCCGTCCCCTTCGGCTCCCTGCCCTCCAGCTTCAACGTAGTATGAAAGAAGAAAAGGAAGCCAAAAAGCTTCGGGTATCGCAACCTGGCGTGCAACCCGGCCAAAACGCAAAACGCGGCACTCTCCTTGGGTATAATCGAGATCTTCATGACCGACAAAAGGCAGCTGCCACAAGAAAACCAGCTCCTGTGCAACGGCGCGCATATGGCTCATTGCCTACAACGACCCATTCATCTTTGCAGGCGCCAGGTCATTATGTATCCAGGCTAAGCCCACCTTCACCTTCGCGGACATTAGCCCCTCTGGCTAGTGGTCAACCTCGGATAGGAACTGGTATGGTATATCGAGGGTCATCGGGTAACTCTTCCCTTCCAAAACGCCAGCCAACGATCTCCACTTCCAGTGCTCCTGGACGCAGGAGCGAGCCTTTTTGATCCCTTATATTTGGTACAAGTACGATTGATCATAATTCCAGTGACGCTCCTTTTCTGTCTTTATGTCCGATCGTACCTTCATATTTTCCTTCTTTACGATCTTGATGCCTTCATTTCTTCGGATGGATTCTCTTTGTTAAGGATGGATGACATGTTTTCTCTTTTTCTCTCTTTCTTTCTCGTACGTCTGGAATTGGAATACTCATTTTAATTTATCACGTTCAAGTCTTCGCTCCTTTGTTAATCATATTACACCTACCTCTGCCCATAACGCTCCTTTTTGTCCCTAAATTACTTTTTAGAATCCATTCAGTAGACCGGAAAGCATCGGAACCCTCAAGTTTATTTCTTTCGTTCTAATGTTCTACTAGCTTTTCATCTTTGACCAGTTATTTTTTTTTTTGCGTCGTCTTGCCTTTTCCTTTCTTATAAATTGTGGATCTAGTATTAGCGCCGTGCACACTCCCTTGTATTTGTTTATTCAACTATCTTGTTACCCTTAGCGTTATCGTACAGAGTTGGGCGGTCGGAGTGGAAAATATTAGTCGTTGACTTCAAATCGAATCGATCTCAAAATTGAATCATAGAAGACTGGAGACGGAAATGCGTATCATTTGCAGCAGTACAGAGGAAGAGAAGAGATTGATGAGCGAAACTGGATGAGACAGATTGCGAAGGAAATATGAAAAGCAGATAGGAAATACGAGAAACAAATGCAGGAGGCTGACAATGAAAGATTGAGAGTAGAGTAGAGTATGCGCAAAGACTTCGTCAGACCTAAATGCAGCCATCGAGTCAAAATTGAGTCAGAGGGAGCGAAGACAGTATAAGAACATAATGTTACTTACATGTTCGCCAGAAGAAAAAAAGTAAGGTGGAACGGGCCCCGCCCCGCCCGTCCCCGCCGGCCCGTTGACTTGACCGGCTCCCACTAAAACTAAATGCAAGGCAAAGGTAAGTAATAACGGTAGAACCCGAAGGCACACCTTGATTAAGAATGAATAATAGACGAGAGAGAGATTTTTTTGGGTTTTGATTTTTTCGAGTTTTTTCTGGTTTTTTTTTGGGTGATTTTATGCGAGACCGAGACCGAGACCGAGACCGAGACCGAGACGAGAGTTGAAACGGAGACTGAGATGGAGACTGAGATGACGAAGGAGACTGAGACCGAGACTGAGACTGGAACCGGAGCCGAAATGGAAACCTAAAGAAAAGGATTCTCCTTCACCGCGAATGAGGACGTTGGCCAGACGCCGCAAACGAAGCTAGGGATGCACCTGAGAAAGTGAAGCTGAAAGGACTAAGAAATTAGCAAGCGTAATAGAGAAAAATCAAGCAAGAGCAGAAAAAAGGAAACAAAAGGGGTAAAAGGCGTCAGACGAAGGGTGAGTCGGCACAACCTCCCCTCCGCCCTCCGGGAAGAAATGATTAGGGATTAAAAGAGAGAACGGAAACGCTTATCAGAATAAAACTTTATCTTCTCTGCTCGGCTCCTC
Source organism: Hymenochaete sp. R1 (assembly GCA_019400425.1). Classification (NCBI taxonomy): domain Eukaryota; kingdom Fungi; phylum Basidiomycota; class Agaricomycetes; order Hymenochaetales; family Hymenochaetaceae; genus Hymenochaete; species Hymenochaete sp. R1. The sequence goes on from JAFREE010000190.1 coordinate 24,913, forward strand.
TACACAATCCTCGTACTCGTTCCACGCACCCCATCCACGTATCTTCCATTCACCCTCTGGTCGATCTTCTTTCAAATTGTTCGTAGCGATGTCCAACGCGTCTAGTCCTCGCTCGGTATCCCACACTTCCACGTTCTCTATTTCCGCTGGTATTTCGTACACTGATGACTCGTAGCAATCCTCGAAAACAGGCGATAAGTCGGTTCCAGTGCAGCGCACTCTGCTAGGAGGCTTCCACGAAGGGTCGAAGTTGCGCATGGCGCGCGCGAATGAACTCTCGCGCGCGATTTTGCCTCGGCGGAGCATGGACTCGATATTGAAAATGTTGTTTGGATTCTTTTTAACTTTGGAAACGAAGTTTCAGATACTGCTTTGGATATGCACAGAAAGAAAATTAACTTACGAGCTTCAAGTGCACTTGATTCGGGTGGTGATGTCTTAGGTTCGGACTGGGACTGGGACTGGGACTGAGTTTGTGATGAGGGCTGACTGGGAGGGCTGGGAATGAGAACTCCGAGTCCGAGTCCGAAACCTGAAGAATGTTTGCAACGCTCTGCCCTGCGTCTACGGAGGCGCTCCTTCGTCGACTCTTTTGTTGGCTTTGGGTCGGCGAGAGTGGGCGTAAAGTCTTCCACGGTGAGCGGCCTCTTAGCCTTCTTACGCTTGCCAGAGAGAGGGTAGTATTCTGGTTCAGGCCGAGATTTAGACTGAGACTCGTTGCCAGACCTTGATCTAGAGCGCGAGCTACCCTCCGAGGATATGGGCGATGATTTGCGCTTGCGCTTGCGGTCCGTAGACGTCATTGAACAGGGTCTCTGAGTGGGAGCCTTGGGCGTGAGGTCAGGGTCAGATGCTTTGGGTGTAAGGTCGCCAAGAGAGAGGGTGTCGGCTGCTTCGAGGACGACCGTCCTCCAACTTTCGTCGTCTTCGTCGTTGCCGGCCAGATCGGAGAGCCCAGAAGAGAGAGAGGCAGAGGCAGACATAGACGAGAGAGAGCCGCCGAGAGAAGTGCCAAGAGAGCTACCGAGTGAAGCGTTGAGAGTACCCCCGGAAGAGCCATCGTTACAGTCTTTGTTGGGAGAAGCGTCCGAGACAGACCCCCAGGTATCGTCGTCGTCGCCATTAACTACTGTGATGTTGTACTTGAGATCAGGGATATTCAGGCTCGTCCCCAGAATGTTCATGGAAGTTTTCATAGAAGTTGTTGTATGCGGTGTTTTGACTTCGTCTTCTTCCTTCTATTAAAAGTCAGCATCGTTGCAAAAAAACGGTGAGACGCGTGTTCCTACTCACAGGTGTAGCCGTAGGCGAGAAAGTCACAGAGGGAGTCTCAAGCGAAGGAGTCTGTCCGATAGAGAGCCCAAGAGTGTTTTTGAGAGAGAACACGTCCATGACAGAGGCCCAAGTGTCGTCGTCATCGTCATTGACCACAGAGACAGTGTGATCGAGGGCAGGAACCTCCAAGTTCGCATGCAGGACGATGTTGATGCGCTCTTTGACGGGCACCGAAGACTTAGATTGACTGTTTATCTCCTATAAAAGGTCAGAGTGTTAGACTTTAGTAAGGAGGGAGAGAGAGAAAGAGATCGACTCACAGGAGTAGTGCTTCGCATGGTCGAGAAGCTTTGAAACGCCTGCGAGACTGAGCAAATGCTGGGTTTGACATATGGCCAGAGGCCGAGAAAAGACATGTTGAAGGATGTTTGCATTCTGAGATATGTTTGTATAACAAAAGGTGGAGGTAGATTGTTTGGGGGGAGATGATGATGGTAGGAAGGAAAGGATGGTGAGGATCAGCGACGCGTGGGCGAGCCTTATTTATTGTCTCTCGCGATGTCTCATATTCGTCGTTTTAAAAATATCTCATCTCCTCGGAACTAAAATACAAGGGCAAATATATGCCCAGTCTGAAACGTGTTAATAATATTTAATGGTCTAACTTGAAGCTTGATGGCAGAGGCAGGAGGCTCCAGGGTGCAAGAGGCCCACACTGAAAATAAAATCTTTCTTTTTCTATGAGTGCACAGCATTCTGCAGAGATTTTCAGAAGATGGTTTGAAAAGGGAACGTTAGCCAAAAAAAACTGAGCCCAGGACTTAGGCTCAAACGCCGTGAGCGAGCTCGGCCAAGAATGGGGCGCGATGTTATTGACGCGTTGTTTGTGGTGTAGTCGTAAGGTTCCACACAGTAGTAGTACGACTTCCCCGAAACGGGTAGAGGAAGGTTCTTGAATAGCCTGTAGTTTCCTGGGAGAGAAGTGATGGTTGCGTCAAGTAAAGATGCGTTTATTGTCACTTCCCTTTTGGGCCTCAACGTTTACACAATGAAATTGAGCATAAGCGCTCAACGAGAAGTACTGCTGAACGTGCAGGTGGCGATCTCGCCACAGCCGGGCCACACGTTGTTTTCGACCATCACCTCACAGGCATCGACTCTTCCTTGTAGAGCGCACAGTCGCTTTACTGTCGCCTAGACATCTTAAAAGTCTTAAGATACCTCAGCATGCATCGGTCTTGTCAATAAAGATAAGAACTCCCTCCGTCCAACATTTGCTTTCTCCGCCACTCGCGATGTCCCTCTGGTCCAGGTCGTTCCCCTCTACTTTCATCGACAGAAATTTGCAGTCCGTTCTGCGCGCGTCATTGATCAGTCGCAACATCTGCACTGAATCGCAATCACGACCTTCGCTCCCAAATGCAAGACTAGACGTACCCTTTTCAATCTGTGACAGCCGTCGGACAGTCTCAAGTGCCATTGCAAGGCTTCGCGAGGCGCCTTACGTTCTTATCGATGCTGAAGGCATCGTTAGAAACGCCTCACCCTCGCCTAATCCTGGTGCTTCGCTGCTTCAGATCGGAACTCCAGACGCAGCTGACATATATCTTTTCGACATGTTGGCTCTCAACGCGCCGCAGCATGCTTCGGGAGTTTCCCAGATCCTTTCTCTGCTAAAGGATAAACGGGTTTTGAAAGTCGGATGGGGCGGGCGCGAGGACGCGGCCATCATATGGAACGCCTATGGCACGAAAATGGGGCCATATCTTGACTTGCAGGTGGCGGACATTCAATCTCGCCGCCTGTTGCGTCGCGAGAAACACAACGAACAGGTCAAGAGGCTCGTATGCAGCTCGCTGTCGGAGGACATGGTACGGACTCTACAAATAGAGGGAGTGCATGCCTTGAGTCGCATGGATGACGCGCTTCGTGAACACCTAATAATGGATGTTCCTATGAAAGAAAGTAAGCCAGAGCATTCTCAGTACAAACCGCCATAGCACTCAACTTTTCATATAAGCTCATAAAGGACTTTGGACCCGGAGACCCTTTTGTTCATCAGACCTTCGCTATGCCGCAAACGACATCGTTCGAATATCTTCGCTTTACAATCACTTCAGGAAGGCAGGCTTGATGAGAGTCAGACCACTGACCGACCTCTTATTGCAGACATCGGTGTACATGAACTTGATCAGCTCAGGCCATCCTTTCACGGGAAATCTGCTACCGATGAGTATCGCAGATCTGACTGTGGAAAAGATCGGGTTTTTCACTCGAAACGTCGACGCGCAGGCGTGTCGGCGATGCAATCGAAAGCTTGCCGTCGGATATTTTCCATTTGTGAGCCCTGGAAAAGTGGTTGATGGTATTTTCCAAGCGAGCGCAAAGGAAAGACGAGGAGAGGACTGTAGAGTGTGTACGTTCGTGGGCAAGAGAGAGGAGAGCGCAATTCGAATGGCTGTCTCGAGAGCATCCGAACTTCTCGGATCTAACTCTTTTTAGCACATTTTCAATCACGTGCTGTATATGACGTCAATCGCACCAGATCGCACCACTGCAAATTAGCTCGTACACAGCTTTGCACATGTCCCACGTCCGCAGTTCTGAGCTCAACCTTTAAGCATTCCGGCTAGCATTCTTCATCTACTTACTACCACCATCTCACTTTTAAATACCTTATAACAAAAGTATGAGCTCGCCGCAAGCACCTGTCTACCCCCCAAAGGCGTATCCTTCACCTAGCAGACAACCAGCTACGGTCGAGCAACGAGCAACGACATCCCAGCCAACTCCAGCTACAGGCATGAATGCCTCAGCACCCCAGGACGAGAGCAGCCGCCGTGCAGACAGAGTTCGCGGAGGTTGTATCCCTATTCCGATTTGCTGTCCTGTGAGTGACTCAAGATAGTCTGCTAGTCACCTTTTTGCTGACTTTTGATGCGCAGGGTTGTGATGGGTGTTGTTTCATCTGCTAATTGGCTCGATGGAATTTTATATATACGCGCACTCACGAATCTACTGTGCCTGATTTCTTTCTTGTTTGTCTCTTTCTTCTAACGGACCTTGGACATAACGAGCTGCTGGCATCGCTTTATCCCCTTCCATTTTTTTTGTCCTCGCCACTGCTTTTGCTAATTGCCTGTATCTTTGAGGATTGTATCAATCCATTTGTACCTGGACTCATTAGACCTCATTGACATCTTATCATTCATTCAGTCCAACGAATTATTTCTCGCCACATCAAAGCCTTCATATCGCCACCCATTCTTAAACGAGTATAAAATCCGTTCAAGCACTCACAGCCTCATAGTCGATTAAAATCAAGCTACTTCCCCTGCATCGTATCCATTTTTCTACTTGCACACTTTAACGATGTCGAACTCCACCTCCTACCCTCCTCAAACCACATTGCCAGATCTCGACGCACCCATTACAATCCCCACCAACACTCAACCAACCCTCACCCCAGCAATGCGCGTCCAAGAGGGTGGTGCACCCACAAGGAACAACGGTGCTCTCCAGCGACTCCGTGGTGGGTGCAGCGAGGGCTGCGGATGCTGCGTGAGTTCGACGCTTCTTGTCTTATTTTACGCTAGGGCTTGACTGACCCTCGTTTTTATTACTAGGGATGTAGACAATCGGCAAGTTGTCACCCTCCAGTGGCATGCCGCGGACGGTGTTGCTGCTGTTAGTTCCAGCACGGATATCTAGAAGAAGGGCAATGGCTACTTCCAATTACCTATATTATATATTTTTGTTGCTTTCTATGCCATATTGTATTGTTGATCGGTCATGTATCACGCAACCTTTCCACTCCGGCCGTATCAGTTTATGCTAACAAGCTCATTTTGATTTTCTTTCCATTCGTGATACTCGTTACTAGAAAACTCAAATACATAGTAGATGTAGAAGTAGAATAAAAAGGAATGGCAACGAACTCGCGCTTCTAATCAACGATTAACGAATGCCTGAAAAACCATCCCGATTCCCAAGACTCCCACTCTTCGCCTTGTGCTTCGTCGCCGTCGGTAGATCCCAGATCTTCCAGAACTTCAAGTTCTCATCCCCTGCGCCAGTGAGAACCACGTCGCCAGCCGGACCCACGCAACTGAATAGCACCCTCGCATCGTGCGCTTCCTTGATTTCTCCAACTCGGTTCAGTCCTGGATAGCTATGAATCATGATCGCATTGTCCGGGTATCCATGCGTCGACAAAATTTCCTTCTTATGCGGGGCGAATTGGAGACTAGTGATCTGAGAAGGCGTCTCAAGTGAATGGAGCCGTGCGCCGGTGTTGCAGTTCCAGACGTGGATGGTGGCATCGTTGGTGCCACCACCTGACGCAAGGAGGTTAGATTGCCAAGGACACCAAGCGAGTGCCTTGACCGCCGCACGATGGTTGCGTTTAGAAAACTTAGCCGAGTGGCGAATATCGACTTCATCGGTGAGGCTTTCGTCCAGTCGCGAGTCCCAAATATTGACGACGTTATCATTACCACCACTTGCGAGGTACTCGCCATCCGATCGCCATTTCAGTCCGCAGACTTCCCCTTGATGTCCTAAGAGCTCCGCTACCTTGTGGCGGGCCATGCGTACGTCGTGATGAAAGATACTTCCATCACCAGCACCACTTGATACGACATGCTTATTCCAAGCCAGACTTGGAATCTGGGCTTGATGTCCGGTCATAGTACGCATTTTCGATCCCGTTTCGACATCCCACAGCTCGATTGAACCAGAAGAGTTTCCGATAGCAAGGAATGCACCATCTCCTGAGAACTCGACAGAGGACACAATCGTAGACTCCGGTGCATCGCTGAGATGTGTAACGGAACCAGTATCTGCGCGCCACATGTACGTACTCTCACTGAGCGCGACAGCTACGACATTGAGCGAGGACCAACTGATGAGGTTTAAGTAAAAGTCATCGATCATGTTCGGAGCATCCAGTACTCGTTCGGGTTGATTCGATAGTTTCCTAGATTTAGTAGCGGAACTGCCACCAGAAGTGCCCGATGAGCCCGAACTCGGGTTCCGTAGGAGGGGTTTGACATGCTCGCGCTGCTCCGCGAGAAGAGGATCAACCGAGGCCGTAGGAGGCGCTTCATGGAAAGCAAGGACGCGCTTGTTAACTGGCAAGCCGGTGGCCTCCACAAGGCGTTTCGTGTGCCCCGGAGACGAAGAATTGACGCTGAGATGCATGAGCTCTAATGTATGGCAAAGATCTTGCTCTGCTCGATTGGAGATGAAGCGATCAACGGGCTCGTACGCTGCCTCAGGCTCGCGAGGATATATCTTTTCGCGCTGAAAAAGGGATTTAGAATGAGTCTGGAGAAGCGGCACGAAGAACATACTTTGCTAACAGCGGGCTGCGACCTTGAACGTGTGACCTTCTGCCTCGGTGGAGGGACTGTGTCGTTTTTGAGAATATCTATCTCGTTCTGAGCTTCCTTCTTGCCAAGCCTTCCAACTAGTCCGCCGCTAGCTTCGCGACGAAGTGCGTCTGTGACAACGATGCCCTCTCTCTCGGAGATGGATCGAGTGGGCGAAGCGGGGCGGGATCGAGAGCCACTCCCAGAAAGGTTGAGGGCAGCTCTAAAGTCGTATGAACGAGATACAGACTTGGAAAGGGAAGGAAGGTTGGAGGTAGACTTTGAATGAGGGAGATCGGCACGGGAGATGAAGGGGTTAGTGACGTCGGTAGCGTCTTCTGTGCCAGACTTGGTGCGAACGAAAGTGTCGATGGGCTTCGACCTCTGCGACCGCTTCTTCGCGTGAGATTTGTTTGGAGATGTACTGATATTACTCAGAGAGAGGTTGTTGATACCATGAGAGATAGAAGGAGTGAGAGGAGTGCGTGTGTCGTTTCTGGAACGTTTCGACGGTGTTTTCGGATTGTACGATGTGGCCATGAGTGCCTCAGAGCCAGGACAATCGTCGTCAAGAGCTGCTCGTTGTCGTGATTTACCGTCGCCGACGTCGTTATCGAGAACGGGCGGGCACAAACGACGGGGATGTGAAGCAGATCAAGGTTGGTGGTCAAGCCAAGAGCCAGGCTGCAGCCACGCGTTGAGAGTTGCGTTGATCTTTTGAGCCGCAACGCACGAGACCGTTCAACTTCTGCTTAGGTCAGATTTTGCTTTGTCAGCAAAATGTGACAACGCGACTTGTCACAAAGGCATCACATCACACGGGACACGGGTAGACCAGCGCGTTGATTTCTATCTTCTTTTCTTCCTGATACTATCATGACCGTCAATCTTGTTGACCAAATTCTCCCCTTGCCTAAGAGCAGGTCTTTCGGATGAATTATCTGACCTTAATACTGTCGTCCGTCTGCCACAAAATTTTGCAAGCAAACCTCATCGGCAGCATCGTTGACTGTATGAATGGACACCGACACCACTACTCTTTCTCATGGACGCCCAGATCAAAAGCAACGGAGTTCGGTCTTCACTGCTTGCCATCATTAATAGCACAAAGGCATTTTTCTTTGGATCATTCCTAAAATATCGTCTTTGATATTGAGGAAAATGATTGCGCTTTTCAAACAGTTGCACAAATTACATCCGTGTGTTTGCACAATTCATAATCATTATATGTTTATTCTACTTGAGCGTGCCATCACCACACCCCTTTCAATAAATTTTGCCTCCACGTCCGTGGCCTCGACTTCACTGTCCAGTGTCTCAAGCCCGCCTACGATAGACTGAGGATATTGCGTAAGATACATTGACAAATAAATCTGCTTTGCTTATGTAATACTTCTCTGTACCGATCCGCCTCTGGGCTAGTTGCTCTATTTCTTCGACATCCACATAATACCTTTATTCGTTACGAGCGCAGCAATAGTCAATCCAGACTGGAGCTACCAAGAGCTGTCTCCAACGCACCAGCAGGAATACCTGCTCTGTAGCTGATTCAAGTGAACGGCTGAAGGTCGCTGGAACCGACCGAATATGGACCGTTTCACAGCATTAGAGCCCGTCAAGCTCTATGCGTCGGCGGCATCATCCAACTTCCTCGGACGCGGTGGTCATGGCGCGAAGAAACAAGCAAATGCAGCCCAATCGCAACACTTTCTCGGGCGCCTCCCTGAGGAGCTTTACAAGATCATTCTCTCATACATGACTATACCGGACCTACCTGCATTCACCAGGACGTCGAGGAGATTAGCAGAGGCAGGTAGAAATGAGCAAGTCTGGGAAGCAAAATGGCAGATGATGGCGTTTGAGGGAAAAGGTAGGATTGGGACGGACTGGTGCTGGGAGAAGACAGTGGAGGAGTTGGAGGAGAGGGCGAAAGGCGGTGCATCGACGTCTTCCTCGACATCGAATACGGCGGACGCAAAAGGCACCACAGCGGACAATCCAGACGACGACTTTGGTGACTTCACGTCCGGCGGGTCGACGGTAGACTCGTCGCAGAGCATGTTTGGTGCGTTCCAAGGCCTCTCGCTGTCATCTCACCCCGCCGTGCTCTCCAGCTCTGGGTCCCCTTCCTTCCGCCAAAAGTTCATACGAGTACACCTTATTCTAAAACGTTTCCTTCCCGCCCTTTCTACCCCTCCACACCTCGTCTTGTCGTCTTTATTCCCTGATCCATCACCCTCCTTGCACCTCCAGTCACGGACGCTCTACCTTCTATCTCTTTTTCTGTCATCCAACGTGAGGCCTGTGAGGAGGCACGAAACGCTCTATGCGACACTACGGTCAGCTATCGATCGATTTCAAGCATCTATGCTGTCAGCTTTTGATGCGGCTGACGGAAGGAAGGACGAACCAGCCATGCGGGAAGTTGCTAGGGCAAGCTGGGACGTATGGGAGGGCCATTTAAATACGTCACCAAATGTCATACCGGTATCTGAATGGGAGCTGGGTCGGGTGTGGGCAGAAAAGAGGGAGATTCTGTACGAGCAGTCAAATTGGAATCCCCTGGACAACTTTTCGTACGTTCCGTTTCTTGCCTTGACTTTGACGCCCATTTGAGAAAGGATGTATTGTGATCCGACATCGCAAACTTCTTTTATGTTAGGAAAGACGGTGTCTTGGATTTCACAGCTATGGATTCTTTTATGGACGACATAACGAAAACTATACGCCAGGATGGGACGGTGGCAGTCAGCGTGTTCCCTACAGATTCTTTCGTCGTCTTGTCCTACGCTGAAAGAGTAGTGCAAGAAGTGGTAAGTGTATTCTTCCTCTAAGACTATACTTAGTAACTCTCATGGCGTTTCCAGGTTAGTGAATATATCTCCAGCTTACTTTCGAAGGCACGGGACATATCGGATGATCTGTTCTTGCGGGCCAACGCAGCTACCTTCAAAGAAGCATGGCGGGTCGTGAATGCTTTACTCCTCTTGAACGAAGAAGGTGGTATCATTTCTCAGAACCAAGCCGAGGATGTAGTGTGAGCGTATCTCATTCGCTCGAAGGAAAGACAATGAGACATTAAGCAAACCTAGATTCCGCATGTTTGAACAGAACATGGATGATTATCTTGATGAAGAAATCGAATCTGTAAAGCAGGCGTTCCAAATTATCAACAGAGACTGGGAAAGGAAGGTGAGGGTCGAATGAATAAATATTTCTCTCTTGCCCTCCTCAACCTCCTTATTCTCCAAGATCACCGAGCAATACGGAACGGAAAGCCTGCAGGCAAACTCGACCGCGCACTTCCTTGGCTCGCATAATCCCGCACAGATGAAACGCACCGTTCTAGCCTCGTTTGCGGACGTGCTTCTTCTTCCCGTAACGATTGTGCCGCGTACCGTTGGTGTCGTCGGAGCGGCGCTGACGACGAGTGGATCGGCTGCCGTGCAAGGTATATCAATGCTAAACCCGCAGCGGTGGGCTACGCAGAACCAGGCAGCGAACGGATCCGTGTCTGGGATGGGCTACTCAAAGGAGTTTGGAGAAGACAGGGAGGATGCGAGTGTTTTTGAGATTGGAGATGATGAGGAAGGAAGCGATAACGAGATAGTCAAAGAGAAGCATGGTGCGTGAGTTTCGTGATCCCACTTTTTTCTGTGTTGCCTACGTTGATTGCTTTCAACGATCTCCAGAATCTGTCGCATCGTCAGGACAAAGTGTCTCCTCTTTCGCACCCTCAACGGGCGGCAGCTCCACGCAAGATACAAACAATCGCTCCAGTACCGTTTCCTTTGACAAAATGGACCTCCTCCTCTCCCTCGATGTTGCCCTGGAACTCATTCACGCCGACCGCGAGGCACTAAAACGCGTAGAGACCTTTGCCAGTTACCCAGGTACATACGGCCACCGCGTGCGAGAGACGATCGAGGAACTATTTATTCTCCTATTACAAGCTATGGGTGAAAGACACATTATTCCCGGATTCGATCGCGCGATGGAGCAGATGCGAACTTACAAGCCCGCAGAACATGAAGAGACGACAAGCGTAGCGCCGCTGATTCAGTTTTTCGAGCTCGTACATATAGGAGATACAATCCAGAGTATGGTACAGGTATTCTTTGATAAAGAGTTGGTGAGTATGCAGCGTAAAGATGGAGAGCGCGCTAATATATGTTTTTAGGCCCCACACATCGACAAGACGGACTTCTTGAATGCTGTCGTGAGGGAGAAGAAACGTTTCGAGAATGTATTGGACGACTCCGTCGCGGCGGGAATGAACGCAGGGACGGAAGTGCTCATGAATCAGGTCACAAGCCATCATATTAGTTTCATTCGCGTCTTTGCTTGGTACTAACGCGTCTTTATCTTCGAAACACCTTCTAGGTTGAACATATCATCATCAGCCGTACAAAGGCTCGGGAGTACTATCCCATGGACGAGGACAACCTCGAACTGGGTCCCACGCTTGGATGTCGTGATGCTATTGCGTGTCTTGAGAGACATTGTCGGCTCTTGAAGGGGAGTACAAGCAAGGAAGTGTTGGAGGTGTTCTATCAGGAAGTTGGACTGCGGTTACTTGGGTGAGATAATCTAGGGAGCTCTGCATCACTGGTAGAACATTAACTTGTTTTATTTTAAATTCTGGTTGGCCGTATTTGTTAGGATCCTGCATCGACATATCAAACGCCAGATCATTTCGTTGGCTGGAGGGTTTCAAGTCATAGCAGACCTGAACGCGTACCATACATTTGTTGTGACCTTACGTGTTTGTGTTCTTTTCGCTTCGTTCATTTCGGACGTCACTGCTAACGTCAGAGCCTTTCATACCCGCAACAGGTACCTTCCATTGCAGCAGACTTTTCGAATCTGAAAATGCTGGGGCACGTATATGTTGTTGAAGATGCGAAAGATTTGGCACAGATTGTCCGAGACGTGACCCGCTACGGCGGCTCGTACAGACCAGAGGTGTGTCTAACCTTCAAGAAACGCAGGGCACCCAAGCGCAATCAACTGACCGTCTTAAATGTAGGACATATATGAATTCATCCAAAGGCGCGCGGACTGGAAGAAAATAGAGAAAACAGTAGATAAAACGATGTATAACCTAAGTTTCAAAGAGGATTGTATAATTAGCTAACTTTATGCCTTGACATTATTGAGTAAAAACGAAAAGGTGTAGTATCAGTAACCCTAAAGGCCGACGACCCGGTTCGTCGCAGCATCGTACTTGAGCGGTGGACGAGGCCACATAACCCTGTCCTTCGCTTTCGCACTTGCGTCCAATGTCCCTTGCAGAATGTCCAAAGTCTCCCTATTCACGGATAGACCATCGATGGTTCGGAACGCTTTTACAACATCTCCAATTGCCCCGTGCGCCCAAGCCCGTTCCACAATACCATCCTGCGTGTACCCCGACTCGCGCGTCTGGAACACAAGCGGGTTCGACAAATCGGTCTTGGCCCCTTCGGACTTCTCGTATAGAGCTCGCGAGTTGGCGAGGACGTCCGGTGTAGGTAATGGGAGGTATTTCTTGGGGATGGTGGAAGGATTAGAAAGAATAGATGCGAGGGAGATGGAGAGAGCGGTGAGTGAGGCGAGTGTTGCTTGGGCCTCGGGGACGTGTGATACATCAATTTTGGCTTGACCTTGGCCTTCACTCACTGATGGAGTGAAAGTTGAAAGAAGGAGATTACGGGCACACGCTTGTGCGAGGAGCGCGCAGCACACAAGATCTGCTGAGGCGGGTTTGAGGCCTGAGACTGGCATGAGGGCGGCGAACGTAGCAGCGTTCTTGAGAGCATCTGCATGTGACTGTTGTTTGAGCGGATCGGTGTATGGCAATTGTGCAACTTCGGAGGGACGGTGGAAAACGAGGCGATGGAGGATGCGTCGAGCTTCCGCTATATTAGGGATCATGAAGCCGGTTTTCGAGCGCTCAGAGAGGAGCCTGAGAATGAGGGGCGGGTCCCATGCGAGGCAGCGGTCTAAAGGTAATGTTCAAGACATGAACCTTTGAAAAAAAAAGAAGATAAAAAAAGCAACGTACCGATAATTTGCAGCGACGTTTTATTGTCTATGGTCAAGCCGTGATTCCTCCACGGAGCAAGCATGTCCACAATTTTAACTAAGTCCTCCTTTCCTTGCGAAACGTGCAGGAGTCGGCGCAAAGCATTCTGACGGACAAGAGGGTGTTTTTGAGTTGCATCCGGACCGATGCGAGCGTTTACGAATGCATAATGTTCCGCAAACTCTTCTGCGAACGGTCGTCGGGAAGTAGGTTCCGTCGACGCGATAGGTGCAGCGGTGAAGCTCTCGCGTGGCTTTTTTGAGACCGCGAAGAGGTCCTCTTCTTCTGCTGGTGAGTCAAATAAGTCATCCGCAGAACCAGATGTTTGTTTTTTCTTGTGTGCTGCAAAAGAGTGTATTTTCGTGTCAGAAGTCGCGGCTTCTTCCTCTCATTCTATCAAGTATCATTATTAAAGACTCACCAGGTACGGTCGAAGAAAACGTCTTATAGCTTCCAATAAGAGAACAACGACCTCTTTGAAGGCTTCGTAAGGCTTGCGAAGCACGGCATAAAGAGGAAACCATTATGATGGTGGTGAAGCTGAAGGTCGGTCAAGGGAAGAGAAGCTAAGCAGCGTCTGTAAATGGTCACGGTCACGTCGTCCTCCTTGCCCTTTAACCACCACCATCACCATTTTTCCCACGCTTCTTTCCTCGTCGCTGCCCAACTTTTTGTGCTCAACTCTGTCTTGTCTGCCGGTTTTCTTTTCTGTTCATCCTTTTCTATTTTGATTTTTGATTGTCTCGTCCGTTTGTGTGTCTGATAGCTTCCCTTTTGTTGTAATTATGGCGGGAGCCGCCGGTGGTCCCCCTCAGGACTTTACCACTGTCCCTGATTCCATCTCCTCTCCTCTTACCTCTCTCTCCTCTCGTCCTTCCCGGTCTTCATCCACCCCTCCTATCCACCCTTCTCATGTTCCCCTTACTCACCCCTTGTTAGCTCAATCTATCCCAGAGGGAGGGGGGGAGCCTGCTCGAACCCCTGCAGAAACGCGTACCCTTCACATGGAGGAGGACATACACATGCCTTCTCCTTCACATTCTATCCGGTCTCCCCTTTTTTCGGCTCCTCCTTCGGCATCTCATTCGGTCTCAGCCTCGCCTCCCCCAGTCAACTTTCGGCCCTCTCAAATCGACAAGGTCAGCTCGCCCGAGGACAGTGGTCGCTGTCAGGCTCGCTTTCGTACCCTCCTCAAGTCCTTTGCCAGTACCCAGACACATTTCAGCGAGATTGCTTATCAGTCAGAATACACGGTTAACCCTTATGATGCCCTGGATCTTCTTTCCATTTTTGAAACATCAGCTAACCTCCTCACTGATCTTTTCCCACTGCTGAACCAGGAGGGACAGGACCGTATACAGACCTCTATGAGGGGTACGGCCTCTGCACTAGGATTACAAGTGGACACCGGCTACAACGTCAAGGCGCACCTTCTACAGGTCCAGAAACAACTCGCGACCATTACACAGCATGTCTCCGCCTCCGATCATCGTGCCCCACCCATCTCGGACCACACGGCCACTCCCGCCCAACCCCCCCCTGCCCATGTCACCAAACCCTCCTTTGCCCAAACGGCCGCCAAACCAGCACCAACCCCGTCAAAGGCACCATCATCCAACTCTAAACCAGCTCCTCAGCATCTTAATCCACTTCCGGGGGCCCAGTTCCTTCGTTTCACAGCGGTCTTCAACAAACAAGCCCCACCTAAAGTTTGCCCAGTACCGGAGAAACTTCTTGCCAAGCTGAAAATCGCCCTTGACCGTAATCCTGCCACTTCCAACATACGCACCCTCGGAGCTCAATGGAACTCTAATAACAACTGTGTTTTCACTTTCCCCCTTGGTACTGATCCCCAGCTTATCCAGACTCATGCAGACAAATTCACGAACGTCTTCGAGCACTTCCCACCACCTACTCTTCGTCAATCCGTCAAATGCTCCACCATTCACTTGCCTGGCGTCCCCTTCACTGATCCGTTTACTAACCTTCCTCACACAGCGGACGAACTCCTAGGTGCCCTTCAAGCCAACCCGTGCGTCCAACACTTCACCATCCGTCGGCCACCAACATGGCTTCGGAAGGTTGAGAATATAACTGCTCCCTCCTCCTCTATTGTCTTCAAAGTTGAGGATCCCACTGACGCAATACAGAAACAGATCCTCCGCACCCCATTCTACATGTTTGGTATGCGAGTCTTCCCTAAGAAGTGGGTTGACCAACCCCGCTTCCGCCAATGCTCACAATGCTGGCAGCCTGGCCACGTCGCCTCGGAATGTAAGTCTAAAACCCCCATATGCGTTCACTGTGGGGGTCCCCACACCTTCCAACAGCATCGTCACAAATGTTTCGCTTGTGGCGAGCAACCTAATTCTGACCCTACATGCCCTCACCCTCCCGTCTGCGCTATCTGCAAAGGCGACCACCGTGCAGATGCCCTCTATGAGTGCCCTGTCAAACAGAAGTACCGTCTTCCCAATCGGCCAGTCCCGATTGCGGATTTAGATGCCCGCTCGCACCGATCTGAT
>JAFREE010000191.1:0-40074 GCA_019400425.1 Hymenochaete sp. R1
GGGGTATATATACAAGTTGCTCTGCTACGTTGCCTAAGCCGCCTATATGCGGTATCTTATGTAATCTTACTTTAACAAGAGAGAAAAGCCTCTCGCTGCGTCTCTGTCGGATGGGAAGAAGGGTCACCAAACTCTAGTTCCTCCAATTCGTTTTCGACAGTTTTCATCTCCTTCTCGAGATCCTTCAACTTGCTCTCCAGCTTCGAACGCTCACCGGCCTCCCAATTCTGCAGACTTCCCTCGGAGTATTTCTTTTGTAGCCGCACTGTATTTTTCTTGTTTGCAACGTAATCTTTCAGAAGCTCGAAAAGTTTGTTGCGGACGGCATGACGCGATGAAGATAGGTATGTTACTACAGATATGTCCCTCCGGAAGCTCACCAATGGTTCCAAAAGCTTGTAATGTTTCTCGAGATAATCTTGAGACGTTGGGAACGAGCGCCCGACGTTATGGGAAGGCATCGCGAAATTCCGTACAAGGGTGAGGAAAGTTTTGTCGCCTTGACCCTCCTTCTCTCCTTCTGGCAAGGTCTGTACCTCACCGAGAAGGGCTATGATCTCTTCCTTCTTGCTCGTTTTCTTTCCAGCGCTACTACGGGTCCCAGCAGATGCATTAGACGATCCAGGTACAATAGCCGAGGAAGCGGTAGTATCATCGACAGTTTCCTCTTTGCGCCTCTTCGAGCCGCCGCCCTTGCGAGTGGACTCTCCGGGATGGGAGTCACCGGGACGTTTGGATGGCTGTTGGCTATCAGACATCAAGGGGACCGTGTAGAATGGAGTGTAAGACTTGTATTGCTGTTTTTGGGGTCAAAATGATTCAGATGGTTGGGGGGGGGGGGGGGGGAAGAAGGAGACGAGAAGAGGTTGAACGAGGATAGGGCGGTTATATGTAAGGACAGTACTTTGCAACATCAAAGTTCGGGGCTTGTACAAGCTCCAATTTCGCGAACAAGCAATTTCATGTTCCGTGCTTAACCATGACTCGCAGCAGGCGCGTTCTGCTCTCCTGCTAAAGTAGCAAAGTCCATATCAACATGATCTGATATTCCAGTAGCAGAACCGATCATCAGAGACGAGCCACGCCTCCTTCTTTTGTCTTGTCTCGTGCTCCCGAACCTGAGCTTGTATTACAATAATCTAAAGGGAACTGTTCTTTATCAAATCCATACGCTGTAACACTACCAAGCGCCCTGAAAGCCTGCTTCAGTTCTTTGTTGACTTCTCTGGCCCACATTGTATCGCGTATGAGCTCAAGGTGCCAGTCATGAGCTTTTCGGTGCACATCATGGATAGCCGGGGGATATGGAGCATGAAAGAGATCGTGCAGAACGCCAAACAGACTGTCCTCTTCATCTTCTACCAAAAAGCGAACAAGGTCGCCTTTATTACCTAAATAATTGGTCAGAACTATCCATCGTTCTACCCTTTTCGCAACAGAACGTGCGACATTGGTAAGAGCTGAACGGATTCGCTTCATGACTTCTTTGCGCCTGTCGTCGACCATCCTCTGCGACGGACCCCCAGAGCTGCCGTGTCTTTGAAGGACGAGAGTATAGCACTTTACAAAGTGCATCGTAGTATATACAGCTGCTTGCTGTTCCGCTTCTTCGATGTGCTCCAAACAGGACAAGAGTCGAAGACGCTCCCTTTGATGTTCTTCACTCTCGGATAGCACTCCATGTAATATTTCGCTGTCTAGTTCATCTAGACGAGCTTTCCGTTTTTGACGGCATACATCCGCCACGCTTTTGAACATATTGAGACTGTTATGAATTGCAGAACCAATGCTCTTGAGTTCGTCCCCCACATTGATTATATTGGATGCGCCCGTGTTCGCATCCGTTTTTTCCACGCGCTTAGAAAAGAACTTCAAACAGCTGGCCAAAGAGCTATCGACGTCAGACCTTGCTGCAACCTCTTCCTCCTCATCGAAGAATCTCTTGGATGCATCTCTGATCTCGTCGTCCAGTTTCTGTTTTTTGGTTGGACGAGGTGCGCGTTTCTTGGAGCCAGACACAGTGAAATGAATCCCATATGTCAACGAGTCTGAGATAGGCGGGGGAGCCCCAGGAGCCACAGATGTCGTAGTTTGGTCACAATGTCCAGTATCAAGCCTTCGCTTACGCTGATCATCAAGTTGGGTAGGCATTACTAACGCGACGCTCTAAAGTGGGAAGCCTCAGCGATGTAAAAAATGAAAACGAAGATGCTGAAGGCAGCTTGAAGGCAAAGAATGGAAGCGAGGTAATGGAAGGAGAGCCCACGGGAAGTAACGGAGAAATGGGAGGGGGGTAGGGGAAAGGTTAAATAATGGTGAACTTAACTTGAGGTGGGCAGGTCATATGTTTTATGTGCAAAGATGGACTAAAAGTTCCATTGCGTCAAATGACATTGCAAACAACCCAGACTATAAATAAGTGCTGTATGCCACGTATATTGAATAATATTGGGGTCGTGGTCCGAGGACTACAAGATGAGTTTATCATGCTATAATTTTACATACCAATATCACTAGTTTTGTCCATAGTTTGCTGAAAATTTGTGTAGAAGTTAAAGCAATACAAACAGAGGGGAAGCAAGGTGACGATGAAAAGATGCGACCCGGGCCGAGCCGACATGGTAGTGAGAGACACGATCCACGTCACGGTTTTGCATCACACCTGCGTTACGCGTCGCGTTGGTCACGGCTGATATGGGGGAGGGGGAAGCTCTCAGGCTCCCGTTTTTGTTGTCTTTCAATTTGTACTCTCTTAGTCTCTTCTCTCTCTGCAGCATTTTTGGCACTTTTGTCCGAAGGAGTCTTCATCAAGCACACCAATTCTGATTTTGGTGGTAGTCATCAGATGGAATCCGAAGAGAACGACGACGCGGTACTAGTTGTACATGGTAATCCAGCGAGATTTTTTCTCCATTCGTCTTTAAGTGCTGGTCAGCGGGAAAACTTGAGAGGTCTTATCAATGTAAGCTATAATTTCCAGTGATACAAAAATAAAGAAAGCTAACTTCTACCACTACGAAGCAACATGGTGGCATCGTTTTTGAAACAGAAAGAGACTCAGACACCATTATCGCGGATCCTGTTCACATCTCCTACCTTTCCGAGCGCCATTCTCAAAGCAAGATCACGCAAGTTCAAGACCCTTCTTTTATCCGACGTTGCATCAAAAGACGCGAGTATATCGTTAATACGGTGACCCACAAGAAAATTGGCGAACGCCCTCCTGGAACGTACGTCATCTATATTCGACCTCTGAAATTTGCGGACCTTCTCTCTTTTGAGAGTAGCTCACACTGAAGGCATACGCAGTGATAAGTCTGACTTCAATTCAGAAGACGACAATTTTCTCGTGGCGTATATTGCAAGAAGAGTGCCGTATAAGGTTCAAGGCGGGCGTCAAGGGCAAAAGATATACAAGGAGTTGGTCGATCCGGTTCGTCACTCTCCATATTTTTCAGCATGAATATTGACATTTGGTGGTAAGATACATGCGGACGAATATCCCTGGGCCAACCGGCATACATGGCAATCCTGGCGAAACCGGTACGAAGCAAATTCCTGCGGATCAGGGTTTATATTGACATCGTGGCTAGATACGTGAAATATATCTCATACTTTGACCCGTTAATTGAGCTCTATCTCACGAAGAATCCGCCAGATCCAAATGGTCGAGGCGAATTGCAGATGAGCAGACTGGTGGATAATTTCGGGAACCGACATATTCTCCAAGGGTATGGGAAAGTAACGTCTGAAGAGGAGGAGGAATCTGAGGGGCAAGGTAAGGAATGGGCCCTTTGATTTTTCTGAACTGCCAAGCTTACCTCGGACTTATGTCCATTATATTTTTACTTGACTTACGAAACGGAACTCAAAGCTACTGCACCGCAAACGCACCATCGCCCCCCTCAGTCACCTGGTTCTCGACCAGTAAAGCGTACCAAAACAACTGCAAACGTTGGAATCAATCGACAAAGGGAACGGTCGCTGAATTCTCCATTCTCATGGAATGACAATCTCTACCGGCGAGTGTCTGGTATTTCTACCTCGTTTCTGAATCGGTTTTAATTGATGTACAGGACGTATCCTCTTGACCGGGTCCCGTATGATTATTTATTAGATATTGCAAGACCCGGCCCTAGCACTGAGATCACACCGGTACCGATGCAGCGCAATGCGACAAACAACATTGCAAATCCATTAACTTCAAAGTCTTCATTACCTGGTCAGGGCCTAGCGAGCAGCAAACTGAATCTTTCTCAAGCCACTCTAGTCGACTCCCAGTGTCAAATACCAAGGAGCAGCATAGCACCTGAAATGCGTAATTCTACTCGAGACTCCATGCGCGGAGAAACTAACATCAGTGTACTATTACCTCCTTTACTATCGAATGCAGAATGGATCGGGAATATGATTATCGAAGCACCTCACCGTCTCTCGGAGAACCCAGATCGGATTCATCAAAATCAGAACCAGACCCAAGGCATATCCGCACGAGAAGTCGAAGACGAGCTTCTCGCGCTAGACCCTATCACTGAGTCCGAAAGTGAAAATGGGAGCGAACTTGATGACCAGGAGCTAGACCAGATGCTAAAGACAGAAGCCGAGGAAGAGTTGGATTATGTCTCTATCCCTGGTGCAGAAGAGTCGAACTCCTTCCTCGTCGCTCCTTCCGAAACGGTCGAAAACGCCCCCTTTATCGCAACGGATGCTTTAGATGCTGAAAGTAGAAATGGTTATCACTTTGAACGCTCATCTGCACAGTTCGGGGGAAGGAGATTGTCTCCGGCAGCTCCCCCGACCCCAACTCCGGTCACAACGCAGCGAGGGAGAACTCCGCGTCTCGACACCAGTCCCACACATTACCAGGCTCGGAATTCGTCATTACATCCACAAAATCGGAACAGTGTCTTCACTCGAGGACAGGATCTGCGCCCCCGTGATGTTCGAAATGTTTCAACATCATCGCGTCAAGACCTCCGCAGCAGTCAACTTCGAACCCCTATTCCAGGCTCTGCGCATTACTCAACTGACATCGTCCCGGAGGAGTCCAATTTCACGGCAAGTTCTGGCATGTCATTAAATTTTGATGAAGGTTGGAATGGGCGCAGGTACGAAGACAGAAGGCGCCGCCGAAGCCAAGCGGGTGGTGTGGATAGTGACTACGAGAGTGATTTCCCGATCAGTGGGACACGCGCGGAGAGAGAGAAGATGAAGAGATTGAAGAAGGAGAAGGAAAATGTCGTGTATACTCCACCGGCGGGGTCAAGGGCGAGTCAGGCTATTGGAGCTAGATGATAGTTACTTGATAATACGATTGGTGAGTATCGGAAGGGATCGATGTTTCCTGGTCTTAGGCATGCTTTTTCGATCGTACTTCCTGATCGACCTTTTATTCCAGCTCTAACACAGAATCCAGCCTTATTACAGAACCCTAGAGTACAGACATGTCTATCGTCACTACTTCGCGCGCCAGCTTTTTCTTTGCAAAACTTTAGTTTTGATTTTTAGCATTGATGAGCATTTCACTCGCACATCTCACCTGGTCTATGCCTTCCTTCTATTGTCATTCCCACCCATTTCTAAATTTGAATCTACCGCGAACAAAGCTTACCCACCTGCGTAGCTCGGACCTTTTTCAAGCTATTTGTGTCGGTCTCAAAATTCCTCCTTTCCTTCCTCGACGTGCACACGCATTTAATCACCTTCTACTTCTCCCGCACTGTTCCACTTCTTTGCTATATTGTTAGTCTTCAATGTCGATTCTCACAAACTCACCTAGCATGCGCCTCACACGCTCGCCCGGCCCCTTCGGTCTTTCTGTGATTCGCATTCCCATACTAACTAACGATTTGGTGAGTTCCACGGGCATGTAATGTAATGTTGTTGGCGTTTCTTGGCTCTTGGAGTTGTCCTTATCCCTTCAGCCTCGGTCGGTCGCTTGGACTCGTCTCGTCTTTCTTGTCCTCGTCTTATTCCTTTCGAACCTTTTTGCGCGCGTATATTTGCACAATCGACAGACTTTCTTCCTTACGCGCTTCCATACAAGCAGAGACAGAGTCAAGGTTCATAACGAAACGCAACGACGTATACTGCGATCCTGCACCATTCTATCATGGCACTTCAAACGCTTTCCCTCGCTTCTCCCGCTTTCTCGTCCGCGTACTCAACATCAACGAGTACAGCAGATCGCTCGACTTCACCCGACACAGGTTCTTCGTCATCAAACTCGTCCAATTCGAATTCTAACTCAAACTCAACCGCGAATCCAGAAGATCTTATTGGCACGAACGGACCCGCTCCTCTCGTTCCTGCTTTCCTTCTAACAGGATTTCTGGTGGTTTGTATTGCGATATTGTATTGGTGGCGGAAGAGGGTTGGGCCAATGGGGCGAGGGCAGAGTTTAGGAAGAAGCGGGGGAAGGTGGAGAGATGGCGGTTTATTGGAGACTGATGCGGTGCGGGTCGGGTTTGGTGGGCTTGGAGAGGGGAATGCGGGTGCAGGAAGGGAGAGGGAGAGAAGTTCTGGGAATGAGAAGGTGTTGGGGCCGAGGCCAGATATTTGGGATTTATTTCTTGGATCAAGAGGGTATGCATCGAAGGAATTCAACGGGCGTACAACATGGAAAAAGATGAAGGCATGTTTACTTTTCCACCAAAACTTTAAACCTCTTACTAATTAATCAGAACTTCATCCTGTAGCCTGTATCTATTATGTTGTATGAGGGAATTTCGGAAAGAGGTGTCAACCTTGCTCTTGACTTAGGGACAGGCATACCTAATGATAGGGAAGCCGAAACTCTACGATTCTCGATACCTCGGCCAGTCGATGTACGAGACTGGGTTTCCCGTAACTTGCTTCGAGCACGCCGAACATGGCGTCCGATCCATACATCATCAATTTCGACGCCAATATCGAGTACACCTCTTCATCGCGGATTATACTCTTCGAAAGAGCAGGAATGTTTTCCCGATTGTGATGAAATTTCGAAGTGTTACAAGGTGGCTGTAATTGTTTGTATGCCGGTACCGCCGCTTCCGAGTGGGAGTTCTTATTCTGAAGCCGAAGTAAGATCACAGTTGGCAAGAGAGTCGACTTCTTCTCTTCGCAGAACGGATGGAAAAGACGAGACGCTGAGACGGAGAATTGGGAGTTTGAAAGAAGGTGATTTTGTGCTCGCAACATCTGAAGTTTGCCATATTACTTCGCCGTCGTATACGTAGATATGCTAAATACTTAATTCATATGCGTACGCACTTTTGTGCATTGCTTTCCCGCCCTCGAGATCCAACATACACAGTACGCATAGTCGAATCATTTGGTCTAACATATTCATCGAAAAGTGTGAAATATATTCGTTATATGTTTTGGGGTTTTCAAGGTCATTAATACTCAAAAATATATTCTAATCCCCCTGCCAAAGTAAGGATATATTTTCGGATTTATTGACACAAAAAAATCCCAAAACATATAATGCATATATTTCACACTTTTTGACGAATATGTCCAGCCAAATCATTCGACTATGCCTGCTGTGATATCTCTGAGGCCAAAGAGTGGCGCCGAGATAAGGTACGATAAACAAACAGAAGTAAATACTTGGAAAAAAGGGGATAAACTCGGCTTGGTGGTCTTAGGTCAGGAACGGAGGTCAACTCGACACCAACTCCAGAATATTCAAATAACAATAAACCTCCGTTTAACCCATCCGTCCCTCCTTTTTCTCTTACCATCACCACGACGTCTGCAGAAGCGACAGCGAAGCAGGTCTGCGCACTGCTCATGACTCTCAAACTGTTATAGACAAATAACACGACAAGATCATGCCGTTCATTTCTCCGGATCCGGACCGACAACCTTTCCGCGTTAACTCGGAGGCGTTCAACATCAAACACGCCTCTCCAATAGCTTTATACACGGCGACGAACGAGCACATACATGGAACCCACAACGAACCTCACGACTTTCTCTTCGAGCATGACCTGACTTCCCAACCTTACCCCCGAACACACATGCTCGTCCGCCGCTCCGTCCCCATCAACTCTTCCTCCCTCACCTTCGGCTTCGCTTTCATGGGCATACTACTTATTATGCTAGTTGCAGCCTCCCTACTCCAACGGCATATCGCTCGCCGTGAGCGTGCGGAACGACTCAGACTCGGCTTGGATTTTGGCGAGCTTGAGAACGGTAATGGGAGGAAGGGGAGGAGACCGGAGATGTGGGAGGTTTGTGTGGATTGCACCGGGGAGAAAGGATCGAAGCTGAACGCGGACGAAGAGTGGAAGGGGGACCTTGGCGAGAGGCCAGGGAAGGGTGAAATGGGATGGAGGTGGAAGTGGGCAGACGTCAAGGTGAGCTTGGCCCCTCCTAGCTTTGCTTTCTTGTATAGCTCATAAACATGGTCTTGTCTTCTCGGCGCGTCCCTCAACCTCGACCTCACATGTACGAACTTGAATAGCCCCTTTCCGCGCATAACGTACCATTAGTCCAAGACTTTAGCGCACAACCGTCAAGCCCATCGTCATCGACATCCTCCGTGCCAAGCCAAGAGCGACGTCTACACCTCCCCCTTCACGCATATTTCTTCCCTTTAAGACACGCTGAACACTCTCCTCCGGTTACGAATGCTAACTCTTCCACCGGACCCGCCGCAGATGACACTTACGAATCAGACAAAGAGATCGAGAAAGACTATCCTCGGCCGACGCATGTCTCGTTCTTCATCGCAATGCCCGTCTCACATGCTATACGCGAAGCACACGCTCGTGCCCGCCGAACAGAGAGTTTCTACTCTGAAGTGACTTGTGGCAACCTGGAAAAAGATCAGACAGAGGGAAGTTTACCGTTGTGTGTTGAGATTGGGATATCGGAGATTCGGTGAGGGTGGGTTGGGTAGTGATGTAGTGTACGGGGACGCGTATATGCGTTTCAGTGTTCAACAAATTTGGCTTGCTTTTTGACCTGACGTTTATTTTTATCCTGGAGTTTCTTTTCCTTCCTTCCCACCTGCCTATATGCACAACTGTACAGTGATTCCTTTGGTAATTTCGTCTACTTACACATGATCCTTATCCTTGCGTTACAATATTTTCTGAGGCTGATTTCTTTCACAGGGTTTGTGAATTTTCACGATGTACTATGCATAATTAAATATCTATTGTTGGGATTCGTAAACCCTTCTGGACCGAGCTTTTGTTCCTAATCAACATTCACACTGGTCAAAACCCTTCATCAAATCACCCCTTCCAATAAACTTGAAATCTTTCAAAACGATTAGACGGATTTAGACCTTCCAAGCCGAAATGCAAATATGAAACGAAATCGATCATTTGTGAGTACGTGCAAATTCATTTTACGATAAAGAACAGGCTAAGAGAAGAGAACCGAACGATGATGCGAGAGCGAAGTACAGCTAGGTGGTAAGAGGGTGAAACAAAGATGAAGATGACATATATGGGAGGGGACAGGATAGAGGAGCACAACAACAGCACAACATGATACTTTTGGCTTTTTTCTCCGTTTCGTTCGTTCATAGAAAGAATGAGCGTTAGAAGCGTGGCGGAACTGGTGTGGGTGGTCTGAAAGGGATAGTACACGAAGGGAAGGGGGATGCAAGAAAGACGGGCCAACAATTTCGACATTTGCTGTGAGACCTCCACGCAATTTCATCTATATCACGCACTACTTTCCTCTCATATCTTCTGCACTCGCTCAGTTCAGCTCCTCCAGTCCCTCACCCTTCTTTTCTTCGTCCTCCGCCTTCTCCTTCCCCTCCTCCGCCTTTTCCCCTTCCACCTCAAAGTTTTCCACCAAATCCGGTACCTCATCGTCATCGTTCTCCGCCCCAATCTGTCCGGCCCCGGTTCCACCTAGTCCGCCAGGGCCTCCGCCCATACCCATGCGTGCGCCTTGGATGGCTTGGTACGATTCCGCTAGTTTACGAAGGGAGGCGAGGGAGTCGGGGCCGAGTTGGTTCAGGATACCGGGAACGAGCTCGGTGAGTTCTTTGACGCTGGATTGGCCGTAGATGGCGAAGGTGTTGGCGGCAATGGCGGCGTGGACTGGTAAGTAAGCAGAGCGTTGTTAGTAAACTTCTTGAAATACTCGATAATGGACGGCATGCAGAATGAAGGGGGAGAACGGTAATGGAAAGGGAAAGGTAGGGAGGTACACCTGAAATAGAATGATGCGTACCTTTTGGTGCGGTGAAGTGTAGCACATTTCCGTCCTCTTGGAACATGTTCACTTCCTCCACTCCAGGAATGGGTTGCACATTCAGCTTCTTAAGAGCAGCTTGAAGTTTCTTGTCATCCTGCGCCGAGTTTGCCTTGGGCCGTTTTACGACTTTGCGACGCATTCCAGCTACATAAAGTGCGAAATATCGCGGTTTTATGATTCGACAGTTAACGTTCGTATTTAGAGGCGTCCATGATGAGTACATTGGCGACGAAATCGATGTTCGATCGAACGAAGTTGGAGTGAGGTGCAAAATGATGAAGTTCAGTCCATGCAAGGGATCCAGCACGAATATGGCGAGTTATCAAGCAACCCAGGAGCGCCGAAGGGTGAGGATGAATGAACATATGCGAAGTATCCATCAGCTCTCCTACGCCTATCCCAAAGTGCATTGCAAGCACTCACCGACCTTGGGGCTCACTTTCGCCTGGAGCTTCGCGAGCTTCTGCTGGTCCATCTTCACGGGTCGTCGTCTACGTCGTCGGTTCTACCCAGAACGAATGGAAAGAAAAGCTAGACTCTTCTTTTGAATAAAGCTAGGACGCGATAGACTCGCACCTAAGCTGTCGGCACTGGTATACGATGTGATGGGCTGGCGACGAGTGCGACGTGCGTCGTACGGGTGAGTCGAGGAGTGAGCGCTTTCTGGTCGGCGAACTCAAAGAAGCGTGGGAATTTGGGGAGGATGTTGGGTGTCGGCCAGGCGCAGCTTCCGGATATGGACTGATCGACGTCTCGTGATTAAAACTGTACAGCAGTTCTGATCAAAGAGAGTTTCTCTCTCCATTCAATTTCATTTGACTCGATGAAACCCAATTCTTTCCATCGCCTACTCATAGCACCGGGTCGTTGATCCCCTGTGAACCCATGAATATGAAACGGCACAGTGAGGGTCAACGGCAATCCTTATCACAAATATCGTTCTTTATTTTCCGATCTGGTAATTTGAATTGAAAGTCTTGCTGTTGTACGGTACTTTCTCGTCATCGTGCGGGAGCAAGATGTATGATAATGAGTAAGTACTTGACCTCGGGCCGGCCTCTTCTTGTGGACAACATCTCGGCTACACTTCAGGTGCATATATGGGTTTCGATCTTCCGCGTGTCAGGCCCACTTGGTGCTAAAGCAAGACATTGGGAGTCAGAGCTCCTCGGTGAATCCTCTGGACTTAAAGGCGTGTATTGATCCCAACACCTTTCATGGTGTATTCATGGTGCTCCCCAAAGCTCTGGTTCTTTGTTCTCCTTGAAATACCCATGGTATGCACGGCCTTTATTCCTTGAGGTGTCCTCTATTCATAGTGAAGTAAAAAGAAAACAAGTGTCGGTATCTTGATCAGACTACTTCTAGGCCAAAGCAGTCGGTGCTATACTTATGCTAAGTCCCTCCGACGTTTTGAAAATAATCAATAGATTACGTGTCAGAAAGGCAATGCAGCTGGAAGCTTTGAATAGATGTACATCATGTAGCATCTCATTATAGGTGCTGGACTGAGTTATAGAGAAACACATACGTGAATCCAATGGCTCCTCCGCTTACAGTCGCATTTCAGCAACTCATAATGGTCAAAATATCCCTATTATCTGATTGAATTAAAGTACTGTATTCCATTTTCAGCTTCTGGGCCCCGGGAATCGAGAGCGCTGCTTTGTAAGCAGAGAATATCGTCGATCTGCCTATTGCGCGTTGCGTGTTTTGACGCTTGTCGGAGTTGGACGCTCACTTTGACTCTCGCTCCGTCGTTTCTACAGTATGACAGATGCAGGCAAGTTAGCAAGTATGCCTCGTTACAAGCCGGCTAAGAGAACTGGTGCATTTAGGGTTCTTCAAAGGGACATCGACAGACCAAGACCGTCGGTTCTCCGACAAAGAGCTCAAGCTCATGAAGACACTCAAGTTCCCGCCAGAGTTCAGCGAAAAGGTTCGTTTACACGTGCCAATTAAATGACCTTGCTCATCTGATGAGGCGTATAGGTGGATATGAGAAAAGTGAATTTGCAGGTCATGCGCCCATGGATTGCAACAAAGGTGACAGAGTTAGTAGGGTTTGAGGACGAGGTTGTCATTGAGTACGCCATGGGTTTATTGGAAGATACATCTCAACCTGTGAGTGTTGATTCTTTACTCACCTTTCATTCGCTCAACTCAATTCGTGGTTCTTTAGCTACCGGATCCACGGAAGATGCAGATCAACCTGACTGGTTTTCTTACGTCCAAAACCTCAGAGTTTATGATAGCTCTTTGGAAACTGCTCCTAGAAGCCCAAAGTTCACCGGGAGGTATACCGAAGACCTTTGTAGACGAGAAAAAAGAAGAAATGCGACGTGCGAGAGAGAAGGACACTCGCAGTCTTGGCGAGGCCGATCGTCGTGCCCGCCTAGACGAGATTCGAGACCGGGAGAGAAGGGAAAGGGACGGCGGAGGAAGAGGTCGAGGGAGGGGCAGAGGTGGAAGAGGGCGTGGAGGGTTTGACGAGAGATCGGGAAGAGGACGTGATAGTGGCTGGGGTGGTCGAGGCGGCGGGGTGAGCATCATGAAAGTTTGTCGCTTACTAGTCTACTTCACTCACCTTTCTTTCAATGCTATTATAGCGAACGAGATTCCGCTCGCCTTCCCGCTCGCCTTCCCATTCACCCGTTCGTCGGCGCTCTGTTTCACCGCGCCGCAGGATGAGACGATCACCTTCGATTACACCCCCATACAAAGTAGGCGGTCGCAGAAACTCTCGCTCTCCCTCCCGCTCTCCCATTCGGAGACGCCGTCCTTCCGTGTCATATAGCCCTCCCCCTCGTAGACGCCGAATACGATCTCCTTCATATTCACCACGCCGAGGTCCGCCTCGTGACCGCCGAAGCGACTCTGACAGTCGAAGCCCTCCTCCACGACGTAGAACGCGTTCTCCGTCGTATTCTTCGCCCAAGAGAGGCGGTTCACCAGGGCGTTACCGGCGTGGAGGCGGGCGAAGAAGTAGAAGTCCACCACCCAGGCGTCGCCGTCCTTCTCGTTCACCTTCGGGTGAACGCAGATTTAGGCGCTCGTCTCCACCCCGCCCCGCTCGAGGTAAGCGTCGTGCGCGGAGTCCATCGTCAAGTAGCAGCTCCGTCCCACGAAACCGCTATTCAAGACAATCACGGAGCGACTCTAGTTCCTCAAGGTCACTCCCGATTCGAAACGAGCGCGGTGATCAAGATCGTGATCACTCTCCGGGCTCAAGGAAGGAAGAAGAAGCTGAGGCAAGAATGGATGTCGATGAGCAGAAGTCTGATGATTTAAAAATTAAGGGACAGGCGAACGTGGACACTGTAGGTTTGTTTTCGCCTTGATTATCATGAACACGCATAATGATTTATTTTGGAAACAGAGTCCGACCAGTGATGACATTGATCTAACGAAACGCGAGAGCGAGCTTAAAGAGAAGGCGTTGCGAAACAAAGTTGTTCGTTCGAGAAAGACTAACACGGCAGGATCTTCTTGAGCCATCTACGATGAGCTTCCGTCCTGTGACGTATTTTTCGTTATACTGACTTGTTTTCCTCAAGTTTTCCTATCCCAATGTTCCGAATTTTATGCAGATTTGGCTATCTATAGAATGTCGGCGAAAGTGGGAACAAAAAAACCTATAAACGCTAAAGGTAGACTTTTCGCAATGTCTCTTTCCGGGCCTTGCTTCATTCTTTCAATCCGTACGATTCCATTCTGAAAGTCCGTTTACCTTTCACAATAGGATTTACCATGTTCTGCAAATGCATTTGACTGAGGCCTAATCGTTGGTCTGTTTTGACGTCGAAAAAGCACCGACGGCATCTCTGACTTGTCGCTTCTCCGTTCCTCATGCTGATTTTGAATGCCTTCGCAGTTCTCCCCATCGGATGGTAGTATCGGTGCCGATACACGGACATAACACGGAAAATTACAACGTCCACGCATTCACCAGTGTGAGGTACTAAAACATTGTCGGAAAGAAAGAGCAGTAACTTCGGAAACATACCGCCTGGCTCTGGCTAACCTCGTGACCTTCAAACACCGTGTTCACTTTTATCATGCTACTTTTGACTTCCATCGTTGAAGCTACGTGCGAAAGCTCGCGCTTTCCTCTGCTAGATACGCCGTTCTGAGTGTGTACCTCAATGATTTGGGTCTGTAAGCTATCTCTGGCAGTCTAAAAGTAGAATGCTCTTGTGCCTATAAAGCTATAAAGTAAGTGGGAAGTTAACACATCGCTTGGCAAGGCTCGACATCAGAACCTCAGCAAAAAAATGTGGTCTTCCTTGGTTGTTCTTGCTTCCGTCTTTGCTTCGGCGGCCGCGGTACGATCTTCGCTACTTTTATTTGTTTTAAGCATGCATTCTAATATTTCTTAATACAGCATGCGACCTTCCAGGCTATGTGGGTCAACGGCGTTGATCAAGGTTCATGGTAAGTTTTTTGTTTGGAATGAATATAAGAACTTACGTTAGGTTAACTTACGATTCCCTTTGTCGATCTGTAGGTGTGTTCGTGCGCCAGAATCGAACTCACCCGTCACCAGTATCACGACTGACGTTTGTTCTCTTTCTTTTTCTGTTACCGTTTGCCCGTTAATTGACTGTATTGTACTAGGATGTCACCTGTAACGTGAACCCGAAACCCGCATCGGGTCTCTGCTCTGTGATGCGTGCGTCATAAGAGTTTCACGGTATCATCAAATTCCTAACATGCATGTTTTCTCTTATATAGCTGGAGACACTGTTTCCGTTGAGATGCACCAACAACCAGGTGACAGGAACTGTGCGAATGAGGCCATTGGTGGCGATCATTGGGGACCCGTCCAAGTCTACATGGCTAAGGTCGATGACGCTGCATCGAACGATGGCACGTCTGCAGGATGGTTCAAGGTGTCTGAGATGGGTCTACCGTCGAACAACCCTGAGTACTGGGCGACCGAAGGTTCGTGTTTCACTGCATGTCTGCGAATACATGACAGGGATTAAATGAATGTCAATAGTTTTGAATGATAACTGTGGTCTGCACACTTTCACTGTCCCTTCCGACATTGCTCCCGGCCAGTACCTTCTTCGCGCCGAAGTCATCGGTGAGTCAGTCATAGCAATATTATAACTAGCCTGAGCTGACACGTATTCATGTAGCCCTCCACGTAGCAAGCTCTGTTGGTGGCGCCCAGTTCTACATGTCTTGCTTCCAAGTAAACGTTGGTGGTTCTGGAACCGCTTCACCATCCACCGTCAAAATTCCAGGTGTCTACTCTGCCAGTGACCCTGGTATCCTGATCAACATCTACACTTCGCCAAAAGCCTATGCTAGTAAGTCTTACGATTTTCTTTTTCTCAGAACATTACTGATATGGACACGCACCAGTTCCTGGACCAACTCCCTACGGTACCACATCCCCTGCTGTCGCAACCACCGCTGTCCCCACCACGGCATCTTTCAATACCGCGACCATGCCCAATACAATCCCAACGACTCAGCCCGCGGGCGGTAGTGCTGCGTCTCCTTCATCTGGAAGCGGTGCTGGTGGTGCTGGTGGTGCGAGTGGCGTGTCTTCGGCCCCGGCCGCCAGCACAAGTGCGGTATCGGTACCTGCAGCGACTAACACTGCATCTGCTGGGAGTGTTGCGCAGTATGGTCAATGTGGTGGAATTGGGTGGACCGGCGCGACTGCTTGCCAGAGCGGGTTCACGTGCACTGATGTCAATGATGTGCGTTCTCTCTTTTTCTGAACCCGAAATAGTCATTGACGTTCATCCTTTTACAGTATTACTACCAGTGCTTGTAAGTTTTGGGTTTTGAGTCGTGTTTGTGATTGAGGCTCTGGATGGGGTGCGAATGTGCTGTAGGTTGGGAGTATTTGTATCTATATTTTGTATATGTATAGGGTCTCTCGGGATGAATGCAGATACATTTTATTAAATAATTCATGAGCATATCGTATTGTCCTGCCCTCGGCCCACGCTTGTTGAAGTTAAGAATGGGCCCCAAGGTCTCCAACCCGTTTAAACAGATATCGAGAGAAACCTATATAACTGACTTTACACGGCCTATTAAAATGTCTTATTCGTTGTTTTTGCCCCCCAATATCTCTTCCAAACCTTCAATTCTGATAATTGAGCTTCCATACCATTGAATGTCTTGGATTTAATACCGGTAGTACCGGATGAATTGGTTGCGAGCAAGCTTCAGACTGTGTCGGAGAAGTGTGGGAAACTAAAATGGCCTTGACTGGGCTTGGTCATCTTACGAATCCCGATCTCTTGACTTCATCTCGTCTTATCCTACCAAGTCGGCTGTAGGCAGCGTTTAGATGCACTTTACCCCCATCCTTGCACTCACTTGAAGTATTCCAATAAAAGCCCTCAACGAGACGAGAGTACTGATTTAGCATGTCGTAGTCCCACGCGTGACCACATGAAGTTGGTCAATCGGGGCTTCTATTACCACAGTCGCAACCTACTTGTCTTCTTCCCAGTTCAAACCCCATCCTAAAGACCCCGGCTTTCCCATCTGAAGCTCGCGCAGCAGGTAGCGGAAAACTCGCTGATTTAATTGCTGGCCTACTTTTCCTGGCTCCGCTTCTGTCTGTCACCGTCCATCATCTTCACCCAGGTCCGTGGAAAGCTCGCCCTTTGCTTTGGGCTGATCTCGCTACGAAGGGCGCGAGGCAACAAGGCGAAGCTGAAGCGAGATGGCTACCTCGACCAGTTCAGCGTTTACGTCGTCACTAGGTACATCGAGTACGTCTAGTGTAGGTGCAACAACGGATTCTGTAACGGGAACAAGCACATCGTTCTCATCGAGTATTGGTAGCTTCAGCAGCGTCTCAGGCGAATCATCTTTCCCATCCTCTTCGATCAGTAGTAATGGGACAGATAGTGGAAACAGCGGTGGTGGAGGCGCTCCATCCGTCTCTAGATCATCCTCTCTCCTCTTTGGCTTTCTTGTTACTGTACTCGCACTTTTCATTGGTTTCATGGCTTGCGGGTACTCCTCTCGACGGGCAGCTTTCTTAGGTCAAGGAAGAGGGCGGGCCAGGACGGAGCGGGGAGAGCCACGTATAAATGGGAGACGGTGGGAGCAACCGGAAATTTGGGATGCATTCGTTGAGAAGAGGGAGTTAGGAAGGGGATCTACATCCGGTTCAGGAGAGGAGGGCTCTTGGACGAGTATGGTGGTGCGTTTTATTCGTTCTGATCTACGCTTAAGCACTATTGTCTGACCAAACCCACTCAACGACCTTTCCGGTGTCATCGATAGCCATTTTCCGTCACCTTCACGGACTCGAAGCGAGATGTTGTCGATGGATCTGGTTCCGGAGCATCGGATGCCGATCGTACCAGAGGTGCCTCTGGTGGGGGTGGCAGTGATCATCGACGACAACTTGACGTCTCGACCCGCGAACGACTGACCACCTTTCTTGAAACTGGTTCTCGTGGGTTTGGTCGCGTTTACGCCTCCCCAATACCTCACCCTCGGGCACTCGCCTATTCGTCTTCTGGCACGCGACCTCAAACTCGGAGCGGAAGGATAAATGCAACCCTGCAAAGAGGCGGGAATGACACTGCTGGTGCCGCAAACACCAGCCCGAGTTCAAATCAGAGCGTGTTGCGAACCATACGACGGTTGCCAGAAATCATAGGGGACTTCGCAAACAGCGTCAGCTCATGGATTTACTCTATTTTTGCCCGTTTGTTCCGACTACGACGAGGATCCTTGACCTCGGATTCGCGTAATGAAACCCAAGACTTGCCAGTAGCACGTATCACGGATGACCCAGGGGATGGCGATGTCGAAATAGTGGATGCTAGGGTGGATGACTCCAGGGGAAGTATGCCCAAACCGACTTCGCGTGCTCTCGCGGGACGTCAAGCGCAAGTCGCAGTGCTGATCACGATGCCATGCCTGCGCCGTCCTAGACCACGTCCTTCATCGATATCGAAAGGGAAAGAGGATGACGTTTCCGTTGACCACGACGACAACGAATTTGACAGTGTGCATCAGGAGGACGAGATGCCGAGACTGTACGAAATCGGAGTGACTCATGCGCGGATTGGCTCGAAGGAGGGTGCGGATGCGGGTGAGAACGATATGATCGATAGTACTGACAAGGAGGGGTCGCATTCATGATTTTTATTATTTCTTTGTTTTCGATTCTCCGAGTCATCACTGTTTTGATATCTTGATTACTCGTTCGCATTTGTTTTGCTTCACTTGCTATCACTTGTAATACCTTATGTACTCACTTACCTAGCTACCCTTCAAGTCAAGTCACTGACGCAGACATCAATATCTGATGGCGCATTTCGTTCCTACTAACCCTTTGGATCAAACAACAGGAACAACATCCGTACCCTACTCCTCATACCTTCGACAACCAAGTACAACCCTCTCCACATCGCAGATACAGCGCTATCACCGTCTCCGCGCCTCTCCCCACCAATTACATTTTCCCATCAAGTCTGGACCTCGATGAACGCCACACTCCGCTCAAAAGGCCTTCATATCCCTCTCCACCGACAACACACGTAAAAAAAAGGAAACATACTTCGACGTTGACTCGGGCAGCATTTGAAGAACAGCGATAAGGCGTATGAATCTCGGCGGTGGCCATTGACTATTGGTATTGTTCGGAAGTTACGTTCGGGGGTGACTCCAGTCTCCTTCAATCACTTTCTCCCTGTCCCTTAACGCAGCGCCCTCGCGGCGCTCTGAATCCGTTATTTTCTCATACTTTCCCCAAAACTCCGTCTCAAAATTATTCTGTACCTTTACATCGGCGGTACAAGCCCTTAGTACCATTATTTTTTCTCTCGCAGTGGAGCCGGCGTCGGAGTTTGTATGAGGAGCGGGGAAAGCTTCCAGCCTCCAGGAACATATTATACGCGCTGGCACAACATATCGATTATTGCAGTGATAAAATAGTAATAGTACGTGTTTGATGTAATAGTGACTACCAAAGCCACAAAATAAGATTATCATGCGACTTGAAAAATAAGCTCAAGGTTCGGTTAGCTCCTTTCAAATGCGCGTCGTCTACTAGTAATGAGTATGCACTATGCTACCAATGTACGCGTGCAGTTAACTTATGACGAGAAGCCCATCTCTTTCTCTTCCGAATAGAAGATACCAAACTCAAATTTCTTGGGAGTGTTATCCACGAGTCTAGATCTATGAAAGGTTCGACGGAGGGACTGGTCACTGGTCATGCACATGTTGGATCATCGCCGTCGAAGGACTCGGATGTGGCGTGGGAATCTGACATACGACATACGACATAGTAAACACACGCTGGCACTGAAACACTATACTTTGAACTCTAAAATGAACGGTCTCAGGCTGCGCTGTAGCACGCCTCGTCTCCATTATTGTAAAAGATCTCGCTAGTAGTAAGTACATACGTGTCTCGAGGATTAGTAGCGTGGCGGCCTGGGTACGTTCGCTATTATTCAGGCTGATAGCCTGCCAGTGATACATTCATGGTCGTTCGGGTCGGTCATTTACTACACTAGTCGAGTCTTACATGTATCTGTACTAGTAGGCAGCGAGACGGGAAACGGGGAGGCTCGTTACTCAGCACCTCTATGCATTGCATGATAATACATTCTCCATGCCTAAGGGATACTAAGCATTGAACGGTACTGTGCCAGTGTACAACGAGCGCTACCCACTGGCAGAGATCGAATCTCACATTCATATTCATACCCAACAGGACAATACCCCGGGCCCCCGGCCTACCTCTCTTCGTCTCATACGGATAACTCGAAGAACACGCTAACTGCACTGCACTCAGGCTCAGGCTGCACCACAAGGGAAGATCGAGCTCCCCAAACGTAGGCGTAGAAGGCTCAGGCGCCGACGATGTTCACGGACGCGGACTCGGGAACTTCTGCCAGTGGACGTACTACGACTACGTAACTTAAACCCCCCTCCGAGTCCTTCCCTCCGATGTTCAAGTTGGCAGATCCGATTCCTCTCCAATCCGGATCGGGCGGACTAGTACGATGAAATGG
This sequence comes from Hymenochaete sp. R1, assembly GCA_019400425.1. Lineage (NCBI taxonomy): Eukaryota > Fungi > Basidiomycota > Agaricomycetes > Hymenochaetales > Hymenochaetaceae > Hymenochaete > Hymenochaete sp. R1. The sequence continues at coordinate 20,238 of JAFREE010000191.1, forward strand.
AAGTGACTGCTGCCACTGCCACTGGGATAGTAGCCTGAGCGTTCAAGTTATGTTGTGCATCATGATGTACATACATGTATGCAAACGCCGCCACGGCTGCGGCATCACCATGGGTAACCGTGGGAAACACAGCAACCCAAACTTGAAGGGGCCCGGGTTTCTGCCAGCGCCGGTGACGCTTCAAGTTAGTGTTATCCATCGGCACTGGCACGGGCAGGCTCGACCTAGTACTCCAGTATTAATGTAACGCATACGCATATGCATATACTCGCCCCCTGACGCCCTGCTAGTGAGTCTCCTCCATACGTGCGAAGCGAGCTCAGGCTAAAAACGAAACAAAAAACAGTTGAAACGAATGTGTTGGCCCGAATGCGTTGCCAGTGGTTACTAGTAGTAGTAGAGATCATCCGCCAGCCTGAGTGAGCCAAATTGAATAAGCCAGACGTAGCCTACCCGGTTACCGGTGAATGCCATTCAAGTTGTACGTTGTCCAAATCGTCATCGTCAAGGTCTTCAAGCTTTGGATATACTATTCAAAAATAAGCGTGTTAGGGGGAAAGGGAAACACGCGCGGACCCCGGGAGCGGTGGCGTCAAGCTTAAGGTTTTCGGGAACGTGGACATGGTATGGTATGGTATGGTAGAGCCTGCCAGTGTGGGGGGTTCCGAGTCTGTGGGAAGAAAAGGTTTGAGTGTGTTGGTTTTTTTTGGAGGGGAGGGAGGGGAGGGGGGGAGGAAGCATGTAAAGTAAGGATTCTCGGATTAAGAATATACATACTAGTATACAGTAGAAATACACTGCAGCGATGCAGCGGACCAGCGAAACAGAGGCTCCGACTCTGAGGACTGTTAGCAAGGGAGTTCAAGCTCGGATTGAAAGGGAAAAAAAAGATTGAATGAACTGTAGATTTGATGCTGATACCGATGCCGATGCCGATGTCATTACCAATGTCGTCTTCAAGTTATCTACAAGAGCCCAAGCCAGAGCCCACATCATGATATTGAAAAGAAAAGAAAAGAAAAGAAAAGAAAAGAAAAGAAAAGAAAAGAAAAGAAAAAAAGGGACGAAGTTCGGGCTTCAAGTCAAGTCGGGACGGCCAGGAAAGCGCATGCGCATGCGTATGTGGGCGGCTCCGACTCATCAATTGGATAATTGGATAGACGACGTATTCTCAGGCTACTATTCAAGTGGGTCCTGCTAGTACTAGTACTAGTACTAGTATGACCCCATCCGAATCGATGCACTGGCATGCACGGGCCACGGCGCGACTTGGACTGGACTTGGACTCGAATTGGAACGGAACGGAACGGATATCCCAGAAATTCAGTGCTTTGCCAGTGGACGAAGGGAGACACGGTCGTTAGCGTTAGCGTTAGCGTTTATTGTTGGTATTGGTTTTGGTTTATTACGAGGACGGGGCAGGTGCCGCTGCCGCTGGGGTCGCCGCCAGAGGAACCAGAGGGGACTTCCAGAGCCACTATCATGATCATGATCACCATTCAAAGGCGGGAAGCAGTGCGAAAGGAGCAAGACATGGCGCCAGCGTCAAAGTATCGCCATAGGCATTGGACCCGGGGGTGGGCGGAGGGAGAAAACAGACTGAACGCAATACAAATTGCTAGAGTAGATGGGAAAATCGAAGCTGAGAGGGGAGGGAAAAGTGAGAACGGGGATGGAGAAGGTTTTCCGATATGTTCGTGTGTGTGTTTTTTTCTGTGGGTTTTTTGGCCAAGGACTCGGAGCGGGTGGTGGGTTGGTGGGTTGGTGGGTGGGAAACGCTAGTACCGGCATGGTGCATGGTAGGGGAAAGAGGGGTAGGTGGAGTAGCTATACTATAGTGCTCTGACTTGTGCCAGTGGACGAAGAATTGGTGGCTGAGAATCAGAATTGACGTGGTGGGTTGGGCGGTCTATACGGGACCTGCATCTGCTTGCTTCGGCTGTTCCGATTGTGATTATGATTCCGTCAAAGTCAACGTCAAAGCGCACCGAGGGCCGAGGCAGTGAAACCGAAGCAAACTGACTGAAGGGCAGTCGCGGAGTTTTAAGCTCCGGCATCGGCACCCAGAAAGCTGCCTCCGGAAGGCACGGAGCCAAATAGGGAAGCAGTTCCGGGAACCTCAGGCAGAGGTGACTCGATTTAGCGACCTCTCGTTCTCAACCCAACGCCATCCGAATGCTGCCAGTACTAGTGGTAGCTTCCCACTGCTTCATGATTCAGCGCCTCGCTCAGCTTGATTTACAATCATCCCAGCGTTTCTAATTCAGACATCAACAAGAAGAACAGGGAAACGTCAGGAGATACACAGCACACACCTTTGGAATTGTACTGGCAGTGAGCCTTATCCGCCCTTTGCCAGTTGCTCGTCCGAGTACGGGTCCTCCGACCTTGTCTATCATAGGCACGTTCCTCGTCCCACATGCGACATACACGAAACCGTCGCAATTCCGGTCGCGTCGCTTCCACTGTTTTGCTGGATGCGCAGCTGAAGAAGAAGAAAAGAAAAGAAAAACATCTGACATCAGACGTTGTTCCTGTTGCTGTTAGTATAGCACCAATGTCCTGGCGATGAACCCGAACACATACGGACTTGGACGCAGCCTGTAAGAGGAGAACTGGGACTCTTGGGTGGAAGCAACAGGTCCAGAGAGGACTGTGCACGGGACGAAAGGAGATAATTGTAAAGTGGGGCCTGGATGAGGTTATTGCCGAGTGGATGCTCCAACTGCAGCGGGCAAGGTTCGATCCATAGGGGGTGGGTGAGTTCCAGTTCCTCCTACTGTACTCTATGCTCTCATCAAACCAATTCAGTAGACTCTCTCGCTGTCCTTCGTCTACGTGGGTGGGTGCAGAACCGCCGTTTATCTGGGTTTCCTCTACAGAGATATGATATAACTCTCCCATATGCTCATCTTCACTTCTTACTTCCCATCCTCCCCCCGCACCGCCCGTTTCCATCTACACCGCCCTCCTCACATCTCTTCCCGCCTTTTTGCTGCGCCTCCCCCGCTCTCCCGCGCAGGTCGCCCTCCAGATCCACTCCATCCAATCGCAAAAAAAGACGAGGACACGAGTCACGTCGGGCGCTTCCTCCCTGCCATACCATCTACAGATTCTACACCCTCTCGGTGCCGCGTTCCGCAGCGTTTCCGGAGTTTCCTTGTAGTACTCTATTGCGCGCTTTCGCTGTAACACACCGCGTAGCGCTTTGACCAATTTCATCCGTACGTGTTCCGTCGTCCGGAGCTCAGGAACATAACTTGAAGTCTAAGCTCCCTTCTCCCTTCCTATAGGTCAAAGCGCGTATCGCATTGACGTTCCCGTCTGGCCGCGTGTTGCGTCATACGAACATCCTCTACTATCGGTCACCGCTATCCGTCGAGCGGATCGTATAAAATCCTCCCAGTTTTTCCATTACTGGGAGTTCCCTCACCTCATCCAAGTAACCCCCACCATCGCATACATTCAACCCAATTCCAAACCAACCTCAACCGCGCTGCATACCTTCTTCGACCCACGTCTCCGCCGGCGAGCCCAAACGCTCCCCAACACAATGCCTCAATTCCTCCTACACCACGCCCTCGCCTTCAACCCCCAATCCCGACACTCCTACTCCGTCTCCCCCCTCCTCCACTGGGACATCCGCCTCCCCCCGCCCTGCGCCCGCCTCTCCGGCTCCCCACGCCACTCCCACACCGGCCTCCCACCGCACGTCCTCTCGCAACCCGCCACCTCTCCGCCCGTCCCCATCTTCCGCATCGCGTCCGGAGTCCTCCCCCAACCCTGGCTCATCGAAGTCCGCAACTCGCGCGGCGTCACCGTCGGCGACGTCCTCGACGGGCTCTACCGCGGACTGCGGCACCGGGTGCGGGCGGAGGAGTGGCGGGGGGCGCCGAGGGCGCATCAGGCGAGGGTGGCGGATGCGTGGTATGCGAGGTGTCGGATGGCGTTTGAGAGGATGGGCGGGGGGAGGAAGGGGGAGGGGGAGAAGAGGTATGAGGAGGGGGCGGGGGTGAGGAGGGTGGATTGGTTCGTGAGGGCGACGTGTTTTGTGGGGTTGACGCCGAGTACGGAGAGAGGGTATACGTGGACGTTGACGACGAAGAGGGCGGAGAAGTGAGGGTTCTTGTGAGTGTTTTTTTTGGAGGGTTTTTGGGAGTGAAGGATGTGTGCTTATGCGGGGTCGCTTCAGCAGTGTGTTCCATGTCCTACGCTCTCCTCTCCTGGTCCACCCACCACTTTCTTCAACTCGTAACCGCACCAGTCACCCACCAATCCGATCCCAAACACCTCGTCTCATCCTCAAATTCGCACATCCACTCACCAACCCAACCTCTCTACTTCCTTTCCCAACCCCCGAACGCAAACACCGGACGTTCACCCTATTCTTTTTTTCTTCTTTTCTTTGATCCTTATTCCCCTTCCGTCTTCTCAAAGCCTCTTTGCCTTTGCCTTTTTTTTTCCTTTAATCCTTTTTACCACCTTTTTTACCTCCTGTTCAAGTTCTCGACCCCAAACACAAACACAAACCCACATGCGCATTCGATATCTTTATACCCTTTTATTCCCGTTTTCCTTCTCTCTCTCCAAATTCCGAATTCCAAATTCTTTATAATCTCTATGTTCCGTCTTTGTCCCCTCCCTCCTCGACCCGCTCTACTTCGTATCTCACAACTCGTATCCCGCGACTCGATCGGGCCGGGCGGTGGGTTGAGCTGAGCTGAAAGCTGAGAGCGAGGACGACCGGACACACACCACTAAATATAAACATATATACAACGAACACGACGAACACGTCCCATTGCATTGCATTTTTTTCTTCCATTTCATCTTATCTCATCCCTGCATCTTTCCTTTCCTCTCTCTTTCTGTTTTGCATTCTGTTCCTGTAATGATTAGCTCCCAATTTTCGTCTCTCTCTTTCTTTCTTTTTCCCTTTCTGCAATCATCGTATCCGGTTTCTCATCACGTTTTCACGCTTTTCCTGCATCGCATCTTGTCTCGCATTCAGCATTCAACTTTTTTTTCACCTTTCGTTCTTTTCGTAGTCCGTATTTGTAGCGCTTCGTATAAGTCCTAGTTTCCCTTCCTCCCTTCTGCCCTTCTGTCATTCGTTCACCTTGTTTAATGGCAAGTGAGGGGTTTCTCTTCTCTCTTTTTTTCTTTCAACGAAAGAAAAGAGAGAGAGAGAGAGAGAGAGAGAGAAAACCTACTCCCGCCTCTGCTCATCCCCTGCCTTTCACACCTTTCTCCTTCGTACCACCCTTTGCTTTTGCTCTTCGGGTCAGGGTCAGGGCTTTGGTCCCCCAACCCCCCTCTGATAACGTTTTCCTCTTCTTTCATCATTTGTTTCGTTTGGCCGGTTTTCTACGTATGTATATGGTTACGGTTATATACGTGCGTCGAACGGAAATCATATTTTAGTTACTTCAAACTCCAACCTTACATGTATGTCGTCGTTTCTACTAGTAGGAAAAATCGTTTATGCCTATGCAAGTATTTTTTTTGAACGACTTACACAACGATATACATGTACAATGTTTAGTGCTCGATGTTCGATGTATGATGTTCGATGTACCCTGTCTGCCATAAGAAAAAACGCTACGCGATCAAGGACTCGGACCCGTATGTTACTATATATATATTACTGTTAGGCCCAGTTCGGCGGCGCGTGTTCAAGTTATCGCTATCGTCATCGCTGGCTGGCGAACTGAAGCCACTAGTACCAGTACTAGTATACACTTTGCGCAGCTCCGCTTTCTCCTTTCTCTCGCGTCCAAACGTTTGTAAATTTGTAAATTTGTAAAAAAAAAAAAAAAAAAAAAGCGGGAACGTACGTGTTGCTAGTGCTAGGATAAGCCACGGCAACACCAGCGCATCGCCGAACTGGGACTCCGACTCAGGCTTTTTGTTGATTACTTAATACTTGCTCGTGTACACCGAGTGAAGAGCCTGAGAGGGTGTGTGTGGGGGGGGGGGGTTATGTAAAGTAACTCACTAGTAGCACGAAAGTAGCACGAAAGGATGAGGATGACTCGCGGAAATTCGAGTTTGCGATACTTTCGACTTTGGTGATGCAAAGTCCGCCTATCCCTATATACATGTATATATATATATACGTCCGGACAACCTCCCCCTCCCCCTTTTTTTAATTCTTTTTTCTTCAACAACCCCGCTACGGTCCGTCTTCCCTCAGATACACACATACACAGGTGACAAGACCGAACCTCTCAATGTCTGATAAGGATATCCACCAACAACAGATTGCTGGTACTAGTAAGCGCGAGGCCCATCCTAGGGATCCGGACCCAACTCAGACTCAGACCCAGAATAGTCACGAGGGGAGTAGGAAACGGCGCAAAGGAAAGTCGAACGTTGTTGGGGTTGCTGATGCTGGTGCTGGTAGTGGTAGTCCTTTAGTGAGTGTCACTACTACCGCGACTGCGACCACGACGACCACGACTGCGACTACTGGCCAGGACGTGCCAGTGTCTGGTGGGTCGTCTGCATCCACAAACGCTGGGAAGAAGCAAACGAACAAGGACAAATTCCAGATACTTCTCGATAAAGCGAAAGAACCCTTGCCAGTGCCTGGGGGCGAGGGAGAAGAAGAGGGAGAAAACGACGAGGCGTTCGTCGGACTCGTCCGAGCGTTCCACTTGCCCCCCGAGACTCAGTCGAAGATGCGGAACGCACCTTTCTGGGAGTACCTCGAGTACCAGTGGTCCATGGTGGAGCCGCTGAACCAGTTCCATCGTGCCATCTGTGCGACGCGATACCTGTCCCGCCCGCGCCGTGAGGCCCGTAATGCGATCGCAGAGTGGTGCAGGAGGTACGTCGATTACAGACAGCACGAGGTGCGGCGGAGGAAAGACAAGGAGAACCACACGCTTCAGGAGTGGGAAGGCGAGGAACGGGCGAGGCTTGAGAAGGGGTTAGATGTCCTGGAAGAGGAGATGAGGCCGATTGAAGAGGAGCTCGAGGCGCTTGAAACTGGTGACCCGGCTTCAACTTCCCGCCCGACAGAGAAGCAGCGGAGAGAGTTTCTCGCCCGTCTTCAGCCGTTGGACGATGCATTCCTGGAACAGCTCAGGAGACTGAACAGGTTCGAGGAAGTGACGGGTTTGTTCGTGAAGTCCCGGGGAGGGAGGTTCCTTCATAGAGCCACTGTGGAACCCGACAAACTCGAGGCGTTGGGGGCCAGCTTACAGCCCAATGACGAGCTGCGCAGGATCATCGACGATCGCTGCTTTCGATCACAGGTACTGGACTTGAGTTCTTTGTTGACTGAATATGAGGGGCTCTATGACTATTATTTGGAACTTGGCAAGGCTCTTAAAGACGTTAATGCTACTTCTTGGCAAACGCAGGCAAAAGGTCAAGCTGGAGCTGATATCGGTGCCGATGCCAACAAGCACGTTGAGGATCTCAAGAGCATTATTTATTGTCGTAGGTCGGAGCTGATGTCCAGTCGTCTCCGGAAAGTCAAGTTGGATGACAAGGTCTTCGAAGATGAGCGTGCTCGGCTCCACCAGCAAAAGGTCGTGCTCGATAGTGCCATAGGTGCGCTCGACACTGGCGATGCCCATGCTGGATGCCCGGCGAAGGAGGAGTATCAGAAGAGAAAGGTTGCTCACCAGCTGAGATATTCTCATTCCGACTTCGATTTCTCACTTATAAGCAAGAGGGAGCAGCTGGAAGCGCGTCTTGGCAAGCTGGATGAGATGGAGGTCTTTTGGAGGGAGGGGGTATTAGTTAAGAATAGAGGCCACGGACGGGACCTTGCTCCAATTAATTGTCAGAATAATTAAATTCTTGACTTGTGTTGCTTCCTATCCGAGTACTGCTGATTATCAGTAAGATATATGTAGAGAGCATAGTGAGTTTTGACTTGTTAACGAATATTTAGAAAGTTTTTTCAGCGACGCAGGGTAGGCCGAAAAGCATAAAAACAGGAAAATAGTGGCTGTCGTATGAGAGTAAGCGCCAGGGCCGCGAGCAGGAAAAAAGAAAGGTTACCTATTCACCGTTTGGCATTGCGGTTCATGTCCAGTTCGCGTCAAAGATTTCTTTTGAGTACCATATGATAAGTAAAGGTGATAAAAACGACAATAGAGAATAACCGAGGTACTCACGGCTCGGATGGTCAAAACCTGCGAGTCTTCTATTCCCCCCTACTTTCCCTAGCAAAAGGCGAAAGTCGCAATCAGAACGAGAGCTTCACCGATACGATGCGAAGATGCAATAATTGCTTTCGAGAGTAGAATTCGCTCGTTGCCGACTTCGACGTTGCAAAGTGCCCTAATGCATATATATACCTGGTCGGAACTATACGTCAACGCCTTCTCTTTCTTCCCTCACGCAATCTGGACCATTTTGGCCCCAAAGATAGCAACACAAGTTTGACACTCCATTCCACACGGTCCCCTTGATGTCTGGTAGCCAACAGCCATCCAAGCGTCCCGGAGACCCCACTCGTACGGGCCGCGGCTCGAAGAGGCGCAAAAAGAAAAATGTTGCTGATAATGCCGCTTCCTCTGCCACTGCACCTGGATCATCTAATGCGTCTGCGGAGGCTCATGGTAGCGCTGGGAAGAAAATGAGCAAGAAGGAAGAGATCATAGCCCTTCTCGGTGAGATACAAACCTTGCCGGAAGGAGAGAAGGAGGGTCAAGGCGACAAAGCTTTCCTCGCTCTTGTACGGAATTTCGTGATGCCTTCCCGTGACGGCGGGCGCTCATTCCCAACGTCTCAAGATTATCTCGAAAACAATTACAAGCTTTTGGAACCATTGGTGAGCTTCCGGCAGGACATATCTGCAGTAACGTACCTATCTCCATCGCGTCATGCAGTCCGCAACAAACTTTTCGAACTTCTGAAAGATTACGTCGCAAACAAGAAAAATCTAGTGCGGTCACAAAAGAAATACATCGAAGGGAGTCTGAAGGATTGGGTGGCCGATGAGCGTTCGCAGCTGGAGAGTGAGTTGAGGGATCTCGAGCAAGAGATGGAGCCTGTCGAAAATGAACTAGAAGAGCTCGAGTCTGGTGACCCTTCTTCCCATCCGACAGAGACACAGCGAGAGGTTTTTCTCTCTCGTCTTCGCCCACTGGATGCAGCATTCCAAAAGCAGCTTGAGAAGCTCAACAGGGTTGAGGAATTAGCGACGTTCTTTTTAAAGCCAAAGCGAATCTATTATAGGGCTACCGATGAACCCGACAACTTGGACAAACTGGGGGCCACTTTATCGGCCGACGACGAATTGCGAAAAATTATTGACAGACCTTGCTTCCATAGGGAGGAAATGGACCTTAATACTCCTTTGACGCATTTTGAATGGCTCTATGATCGAATCAAGGGGCTTGACGAAGCTCGGAAAGATTTGAACGACATCATATGGCGGGAGGAAGGTAGGTTTAATGAGCAAATCACGGAACTCAAGGATATAATCCGCTCTCGCAAGGCAAATATGATGAAAGGGCGGCTCCGGAATCCTAAGACTGGATTCACAACTGACCTCTTCAGGGAGGAAGTGATTCATCTCAACGGACAACTCGAGATCCTCAACCACGCCATAGGTGCTCTCGACACCGGCGAAAGTGCAAACAACGAATACCAGAAGAGGAAGGTTGCTCATCAGCTAAGGTACGTTGACAACGACTTCTCCCTTGCTGGAAAGCACAAGGAGCTGGTGACGCGTATCACCAAGATTGAAATTTGAAAAGATGGAGAAATTCTTTAAAGACGAGGTGGTCAAGAATAAGAAGGGCATGGAAGTAGAAGGACAGACCGAGGGAGATGCTGACTCGGAGTAGACTATGTGCTGGTATAAACAATCTCAGCAGAGTTTCATCTCTCATTCTCTGGTAGATATTTCTGGTGGTTTAATAGGATTGATTATCTGGAGGAGCGTAACCCAAAATCTATTTAAAATCAAAGAGTTTTCTCACATCAGTACCAGAAAAGCAGTCTCACGAACAGGACTGTCCCATACTTCAATTTCCCAGCTCGGGCGCAGATAAATGCGATGGACGTTGAAAGCCTGAGGGAAGAGCTCTTAGAGAACTGTTGATGATAGAGAACGTCGAAGTTAGATGTTGCAGAGCGGAGTCGGAATCGGTACTTAGCGTTAAGTGACGATACTTTATGTAACGCGTCACGCTCCATGGTTTCGTGTTTCGTACGCGACAGACCAGCACTTCCTCCACCGTCTTCGAGTCTCCTTCAAGTTTTTAATTCCATGCATTTCCACTTTTCACCCCGGCTATTTGTTCAGTAGCTCGAGTGTGATTGTGCTGTCTTGCATTCAGAGTGGGAATCTCGATATATTGTGAGTATGACTTTGGGCCCCAGGGGCGAAGCGCCTGTTCCGACGCTTGTCGAGACGTGTCGTCGTGTCGGGTACCAGTGGTTCTGTCCTTCAGTGTAAGTTTTTTTCGCTCTCCCATTGGTGTCATTTGTCTTATACTCATAGCAATGACTTCATATTGATTAGCAGAGCTGAAGGGTGTGAAGTATGACGAATATAAGCAGCTTGTTTCCAACGTGATCATAGAAATAAGAGGGGCCTCGAACAAGGCATCTTCCAGTGAGTTGGTGATCACACATCTACCAGCTTACCAACTTGTCATATTATCAACAGGGCTTATCCTACCAACAGCATACCAGTGTTTGTTTTTTTGACAATCACTAGGATGGTTCGGTCAAAGGGTTAACTCGTTCAAAATAGACACGAGGTTGTGAGATCAAAGAGTCGTAGTAGATGACAAAAAAGGGGAATATGATACGTATCATCCTGCAGGCCCACCAGCAACCGTCGTCGTATGGTGTCCTCCCCTCTCTTGAAGATTTACCTCCACATCTAATTATTACTCCACAGAGAACCGCTCTCTCTCGAATCCATAGCCTGGAATGGCGCAAAGCTCCCTGGACATCTCCTTCAAGTCTTCATAGATTTTCCTGGGCAACTTTGTCTTATCAACGAGTTCCGTGTTATGAAAAAGCGCTTCCCCGTATTTTTCAGGGTCCGAGAGAACCGATGGATCCAAAACTTGGTCCAAGGAAGCCATGATGCTTTCATTATCGCCTTCTACCATCATAGAGAATATAATCTTATTTTTGCATTTCGTCCTCACACGCCACTAGTCCATAGGTGTCGATAAATACGCTCTAATATGCAGCCTAGCCTTGCCAAAGTGCTTCATGACATCTCTACGCAGCGTATCAACCGTCTCCTGCGACGGGACTCGTTCGCCAGGGCTGGAAGCCTTGCTCAATGCAAGCAGGTAACACGTCGTCATGTAACGCGCAGCGAACATCTCTAGCCTGCCATCACCATCTGCCAAGTGTCCCAAAGTATGTTGGAGCCGAAGCTTTTCTCGCACGATGTTTATCGCCTCATCTTCTTCGCCGTGCGCGTGCGCGTGCGGGGACTCGCTGTCGAGAGCCTCCAGACGAGCATTCATCTGGGCACGATAAGCGGATAACGCTGGCTGCACCTCTCTACGGACGACTTCAATAATCTGCTGGAAGAGACCGATCGTGCTCAGTGGATCAGATGCACTGGACGTGACCTCCTCCGCTTTCTCAGCTTGTTTATAAAGAGATAATCGAGTCCCTTCGAGCAGGGCAGACATATTCTCGTTCATTGCTCTCTCGGCAGCGAGAACGAAAGGGGTGTTCCGGTGGGAGTTGGAGACTTCGCGAGACTTGCCAGTGGTGTCTTGCTTCGGTTTCTTGCTTTGGCGAGCTGTGGGATTGGACATGCTGGACTCGACACCACTGCCGCCACCGGTGCCTTCGTATGCTGCAGAAGCAGAAGGGATCTGGGCGTTGAATGGACTGTTATCTCCCCAACTACGTTTACGAGCGTTACTGGAAGACGAGGCGGACATCCTGTATGGTGCTGTTGCGTTGTGCGTTCCTGTGGGCTGAACAGAGAAAAGGGCGAAAGGGAAAACAAGTTCAGCACAGGACACAGGATATGGTATAGGAGGCTGAAAGGGAAGAAAGGGAGGTACGAAGCTCGTCAGAATCGAAAAGCGGGACTTATCGTGGTCACTCGAAGTGCAAAGCGTAACGAATGCAAAGCACCGTCTGGAAAGCTCCGTTCAGGCTGCACCCTCCAAACTTGAACTTTGCGTCGCGTAAGAGCTGCCTCGGAAAGGCCTCGTGTGATGCGCATTCGACGACTCGGACGCCGTGACTCGCGGCGGATCGTAGAGAATGAAGGACATGGATGGCCCGGGGAGGCTTGCCTTTTACCCCGAGTTTACTGGAAGTCGCAGACGGGAGTGATACAAAACGTGGTTACGCGTCAGCGCCGCTTTTTTGCATTAATTGTCCTTGTCCGACTTTCTCGGGATACTCGACGCACACGTCCACTCCAACACTCTGTGAAAAAAGTTGGGTCACTATCAGCGCAGTGCGTCCCCCCCCCCCCCTTCCCTAAATTTATCCCGCCCAGGGACAGCCCGCGGAGTGGTATGACGTGAAGCGCTGAGCACAAAATCACAGATAGACGGGCGGAATGGAACCAGGGATTGACGATGATCCAAGGAACGGCTTTAGGCGAAAGATCTCAAAGGAACCTGAAGGGAGGGGGAGGGGAAAGCAAAAGGGCTCGGATCTCATCTCACGCTCATGGAAGTTTTTTGGGAGATTTCGTGACCCCCGAGTCATCCCCACGTCAGTACCAGTTCTGTCAATCCCTACATTCCCGGCGTTCTGTTTTGGTTTTGTTTTTGTTTCTCAAACCGGCAGTTCCATTCGCCATTGGGTCGATATGCTTATTTTGTTTTGTTTATTTAGCAGGTACGTACTAACATAGGGGAGTAAGAGTACGCGATGGCCGATACGATACTCAACGGAAAGGCGGGGGACGTGCGAATCACGAGATCTTTGAGACAAAGTGAGTGTTACCCAGTACTTCGGAGTCCCTGACGAGTCGGAGAAAACTCATCGACGGCCGCTTGCTTCCAAGTTAACACCTGCTGAAAATAACCGTGATGCTCTTTTTACCTTGGTGAATATATGGAAACGGCGGGGTGAGTGCCAGTGGTGCGGTTCGGGATACCTACCACTTTCAAGTTGGCCCGGAGTTTCTCCCGTATCTCATGATATTATTGCAGAAGAACAAGACGGGCCAGACCACCGATCGAGAGCCCGAGGAGGAAGAGGTTCGTCATGGATGGAGAGGGAGTGGGTGAGGGCAGTACTAGTACTAGTACTGGTGCAGCGCACATCGAGTTGACGATCCGCGGTACCGGGGAGGAGGTAGCGGGTCGTGGTGAGTATCATAAGTATGCATGACGCATGATGCTCGCAGCTGGAGTACTAGTTGGAGTTGGAGAGTACTAGTGGGGGGAAGAAAGGGGGCGGCGTTTGAGACGATCCGGATCCTTCTTGAAGTTCTTTTCTTCTCTTCTCTAGATCTTCCTCCATCCCTCATTCCCAACTGAACTGAACGAAAGACCGAAAGACCCAACAACGCGACTCTCGAGATCTCCGGTCCTTCGAGAATCCCTCTCCTCCCCTCCCGTGCCATTGGGGCATTCCTCTCCTCGTTTCGCGTTCGCCTTGGTCGTTCAAGTTGGCGTTTAGCTGCTTCTTCTTCTCCACGAGCCATAGGCTACAGGTGCCAGTGCGAGGGAGAGGAGGCGGAGGCAGATCACAAAAAAGAAGGCGAGGGACCCGCCTCTCTCCCCCCTCCCTACGCAAAAAAAGTATTAATATTGCTGGTATCATTGGATAGCGCGGCGGTGCGTAATCAAGTTCGACTCTTCGACTCTCCGAGCTTCGAGCATCTATCCTGCTTTCAATCCCAACCCCAATCCCTTAAGCTTCTCTACCGGTGGGAATGTGAAACGTGCGCCGGGATTTTCCCTTTTGTTTTCCCCTTCTTTTTTCTCTACTTCTTCTTTTTTGCACTCCAGATCTCTCGTCCTCTTCTATGTCGGTATCGGTATCGGTATGCCCGCGCGTAAGCCCGACGCTTCACTTCTTCCACTTCTTTCACTAGTACTTCTTCACTTCTTCTTCTTTTCTCTCCATCATCGTCGGGGGGGGGGGGGGGGGCCCCCCCCCCCCCAAAAAAAAAAAAAGAAAAAACCCTCCCGCGAACATCTTCAAAACGCGTGCCCGCAGTACCAGCGTCAGTTCCAGTGGCAGTGGCGGCGCACCGCCGTAAGCGTAAACGACGAATCAACGTTGACATTGGAATCGACCGTAACCGTTACCGTAACCACTACCCCTCTTTCCTCCTCTTCGTTCTTCTCCAGCTTCGCCTTCGCCTTTGCGTTCTTGAAGTTCTTCGCAAAAGCCCGACGCCTCCTCTTCCTTCCTTTTTTATTTTATTTTTCTGTTCGCCTGTTCCTCGGAATCGGAGTCGGAGTCGGAGTCGGAGTCGGAGTCGGAGTTGGGGTCTGGTAGTCTGGTGCGGATTTACTACTACTACTATTGATGGTGGCGGCGTTGGTGATTAAAATAGCGACTAGCCTCCGTGAGTCCACCTGTACGTTTTCTGCTCTTCTACTCAAGCTGGCACTAACGGTACTGTAACTGGTGGACGCCGTACCTAACACGGCGAGCTCACGAAGCACAAGCGTGAGCGTAAGCTTAAGGTAAAGGGCGAAGCATAAACAAAAGCATAAACATTGACATAAACGTAAGCTCAGGTTTACGCTTAAGCTTAATCTTAATCTTAAAAAAGAAAAGGAAAGAGGCTGAAAGTCGGTAGTCGCTTTTCCTGGGAAAGCAGGATCGTTCAGAAGTTCGGAAGCTCAGAGATTCAGAAGTTTAAGGTGTTAGTATCGATGTTGATAACGAGTTGGGGTGGAGTACTACTACTACTACTACTACTACTACTACTACTACTACTACTACTACTACTACTACTACTACTACTACTACTAAGTGGTTTTGTTTCGTTGTCGCGGTACGAGCGAGCGAGCGATCGTGTTAGTTGGTTATTGGCATGTTGCTGCTTTTGTCTTGTCTTCGTCTTTGTCTCTGGCCCGTGCCTGGGTGTCTGGAATAGAGATGGCGACGGCGACGTACACGACATGAAGCAGTCGTTCGAACGATCGTCCTTCCCTTCTTGACATAAATATCGTAACGCGTTGAACAAAGGGGACGACGGTCGCGGTTACCATAGCATGGTTCAGGCTGAGAGTCAGGCGAACTACGCAGTATGTAGCACGTTGGACGTAGCACGTCAGTTGCCCATTACAATAATAATAATAATATTGATCTTAATATCAACATGGACATGGGCGATATCATAATCGATATCGACGTCAATGATAATGACAAGCCGACCTCAAGCTTAGACTTGGTGTCACCATTAAATATTGTAACTTAAGCTTGAAAGCTTGAAGACTCACTGACCGAGTTCCGAGTCCCGCGTTTCGAGTCCAGAACGCGCACAAAACTATAAGCTGACAAGCTTTTGGTAACTAGTAACTGGTACAGTACTAGTGGTAACTGGTTACTGCAGCCAGAGCAGGGATCCGGAGGCGCGAAGATCGACGGCCGAGGACCGACATTCTGACACCAGCCAGGACGCTTTGGCACAATGACATTAGAACACCTGCCGGACGGGAACGAAATTCAAATCGGGCGAGGACGAGGACGAGGTGGGTCGCTGAGTCGTTGAGCCGTTGTGTGAGTCTGGAACAGTACTAGTGGACGATTCGGGAGGCTTTCTTGGTTTGATTTGTTTTTCTTGTACTTTTTTGCTGTCATCGTAGGAGACGTATGAGGTGAGAGGGGAGGGGGGGATCGAGGAGGTCGGTTTCGGTTTGTGAGTGAAGTGAAGTGAAGTGAAGTGAAGTGGCGATTACCAGTAGCTACTGAGTAGTGGGTACGGAACACGCACTCGAGCTCGAGCTCGATTCTCGGTCGGTCGGGGGGCACCTGGGTGAGCTTATCAATAGTATCACTGATTCACTAGCTTGGTAGTGATAGTAATTTCGAAAAGCGCTGATGACGATGACGATGACGGAGCGGATCAGCGTCTGTGTTAGTGTCTGGTGGGTCTGGGTGCGAGTGCACCGATCGCGATGATTGGCTCTTTTATTTTTGTTAACAAGAAAAAAAGAATACTGAGAGAGAGAGAGAGAGAGAGAAAGGGAGCCACCGCTGCGAGGAATAATATTGGCACTATTTCGAACGTGAACGTGAATGATAATGCCACTGCAGACCCGAGTCTCCGAATGGAAACGGATATCGAGCTTATGTTTTTTTTTTGCTTTAAGACGCGCGAGTCGACATCCGCGGATGCCTGGACCTGAATCGGAAGGTAGGAAGAGAAGCTGGGTGGGGTGCCGTTAGAGGAGTGAAGAAGAGGGCGACGCTCAGATAGAGGGCTTATGAAGAGATCTGGGACTCTAGTGGGAGGGGAGGAAGTTAGAGGGTATTCGATCGGCTGAATTCGAAAGGGATATGTATATCGTGGGAAAATACCGTCCGGAGAAGGAAAGATTGCGAGGGGGGGCGGGGGCGTAATCTATCAACGGACTCTCTTATTTCGTAGGTTTTTCTCTCTGTGTTTCTGTCTGAAACAAATGCAACTGCAGATTGAAGATAGATAGGGATCGGTCGTTAGTGAGTAGTGAGTGAGTGACGGCGCTCGGAGGCGGTAGGCAAGGCGAGGGAGGATGGGCATCATGGTACTGTTGAATTGAGGTTGAAGTTAAAGTTTGGATAGGGATGGATCGATGTTGATAGACGCCGATCTTTGGAGACGGCGGGATGGGATGAGCGACTCGGCGAGTGCGATGCGATGCGACAGACATGAACTCGAGTCGAGTCGAGTATAGGAATGGAACTCTCCTTCTCTCTCTTCTTCTCTTCTCTCTCTCCTGGGAAATCCGAGGAAGCTCTCATCCTTCGCTCCTCGCTCGTTCGCTCAACTCAAACCCATGTTCGTGAAGTGAATTCGTGAATTCTAATCGACCGTCCGACCCGCTCTGTCTCCTCCCGAATGTAGCTCGACACGTTCCTATTTCAGTTTCGTCCGCTCACCCCTTCCCTTTCGTTTTATACAACGTCCTCTCCTCCTGCCACTCCCCCCCCTTTCTTTCCTTCCCATCCTCCACAACATTCAACATTCCACACTCCTCGCCTCGTCGCTGCTCTTGGCCCACTCTCCACTCTCCACTCCACCACTTTCCCTGCTCTTGACGCACAAGTCCATCACTATGGTCAACTGGCAATCTCAGACGGAAATCCTCAAGGATGGAGGTAAGCTCCCATTTTGGCAGTTCGCTCATTTAGCCCGGGTGGCACAACACCGCACCCACACCACACCCGCGCGACCCGTCGAGTCGCCGTCTCACTTCTCCCACCTCCTCTTCTTCCTCTTCTTGCTGC
The DNA here is from genome assembly GCA_019400425.1 of Hymenochaete sp. R1. Taxonomy (NCBI): domain Eukaryota; kingdom Fungi; phylum Basidiomycota; class Agaricomycetes; order Hymenochaetales; family Hymenochaetaceae; genus Hymenochaete; species Hymenochaete sp. R1. The sequence goes on from JAFREE010000191.1 coordinate 37,611, forward strand.
TGCTGCTTTATTTCCTCCATCTTGCACGTTCTGAATGTTCACGACTGACCCACCTTGATGATTTCTCCCTCCCCAGATGTCTTCTCCAAGCTCATGCACTGTCTCCTTGGAGTCTACCTGTAAGTCTCCTCATACAGTCTTTATCCAATTTGCCTCCGGGTGGCACAGCCTAACCAATCGTTACCATCATCATCGGCACAGATGGGAGTTCTTCATCTCCCTCCCGTTCGATTTTGACTTTATACTGCGCCGAAAGTCGTTCAAATGGCCTTTGGTGCGTTTCAACCTTTATCTCGTACAGTGGTACTCTGTATGTAGGCTAATATGGGTGGACTCGTCCCACTAGGTTTTCTACTTTGCCGGTCGCTACTCTCTTCTCTTTGCCCTCATCGGAATGTGAGCTGTGTCCATGATCTGTCGGGCGCTTATCTGACCCACTTCTCCCGATTGTCTCTATACAGCGCTATCGCTCTGAATGTGACCACGTACGTATCTCTTTATGTGTTCGCAGTACGTTTGACTGAGTGTGTTGACCGGAACGTTCGTAGAGCCATCGACTGTCAAGCCCTCTACATCTTCAACGAGACTTTTGGAAATGCAGCGATCGGCTTTGCCTCAATTAATCTTTCTCTTCGCACAATTGCGGTCTGGTCTCAGTCCCTGTATATTGTCGTGCCGCTCGTCCTCATTATTCTCGGACACTGGTCGCTTCTCCTCCACGGTCTGCTCATCAGCGCAACATATGACCCGACGCAGGGATGTGTTATCACCAAGACGGACAATACCGTGCTCGCCGCTACTTTCATCTACACGATGTGCTTCGACTTCCTCGTGCTCGGCCTCACGGCGTACAAACTTCTGTTCCCCAGGAACAGTCGCAGCCGCCTCGTGGGCTTGATTTTCCAAGATGGACTCATCTTTTTCATCGTCGCGTAAGTTTTATCCGTTTGTTTTTTGAAATTGGACGAGCGTCCCTCATCATGTGTGATCTCCTTTTTCTCTTCAAATTTTTTTCACAGGTTTTTGGCCAATCTATTAGCAACGGTATTCATGATGCTCAACTTGAACCCGGTCATGTCCATCATCTTCAACGTTCCCGCTGCCATTGCGTCGACGATCGTGGCTTCCCGTGCTGTGCGGCGGCTTACGAAATTCTCTTCGAAAGGACCCGAAGTGTTTTCCTCCCGGTTAGAATCACCCCCCTTTCATGTTCTGTCGACGACTTGCTAAATTAGTTAATCTTGTATTCTTTTTTGAATTTTTTAATTCTCGTGCAGTGGTGGTCAAGCGAATTCTACGCTGGCGTTCCGTGGAAATGGGCCGTACCGATCAGCGACTTCGACCAAAAAAGGAGAAGGAGTACACATTCAGGTAAGAACTGGTGACGTTTGGACGTGAACGCATGGTTGCTGATCTTTTATTTTTATTTTGTGTTTTTTATTATTTTATTTTCGACACATGCGCGTGTGGATGTTGCTTCTCTTCGACCGAATATGCCGAACGACCGTATGATGTGTTGCAGATGGACACGATCACTACGCTCGCCGACGAGGAGCTCGGAGGACGGTCTTTTATCGAATACGACGCGAGTGGCAAGGTCAAGGGAGACAATTACATCGAGGATCCGGAGAGCCAGCAGATCAGCGACGAGTTCAAGCGTCCCCCTTACTGAACTTCTCTTCTCTCTTCGCATGTCCATCCTTTCTTCTTTCTTTCTCCAGCACGACTCCGACACGCCGAAACCTCTCCATGATGATGTACGACTCTTCCACTCTTCTTTTTCTGTCTCTGTAATCGACACTTTGGTTACCCTTTGCACCTTCGACTTCGACTTCGCCTTTGTCTTTGAGTCCCCCCCTACTAGGCTCCCTAAAAAATTTCTCCCACCCAGTGCTTTATCCGGGGATTGAGTGCCTTTTTTCCCCATTCATTCACGTTTGCCTCGCGTTCCCTCCGACAGATCAGATAGGCAAGACCTAGTCTGTTTCCGCTTCCCCCCCTCTGCTTTTTAATTTCATACCCAAAAGGCCAGTTTGAATTGATATTGGTATTGATAGGATACGCGAGATTGAACTGTACAACAACATGAATAGAATGATGCTGCTATCGTCATGCTACTTACGCACATTTTTTTCTTCTTTCGTGCGAGAGAGAGTGAGATGGATCTCCGAGTCGACGCGCTCGCGCTCGCGCTTGGGCTTAGGCTTTGACGGGTGGGGCCTGGGGGGCCTGGACTGGAAGTATGAGAACGATGCGAGCGCGCCCCGGAGGAGATTCTATGTTTGGAAATTGAATCGCTTTGCTTTGTGGAGGTTGGAGATGAAGTTTTTTGTTTTTTGACGATATTAATATTAATGGCGTTGACGTGCGTATGCATTTCATTGGGGCACAGCGGACAAAGTCGGATCTTTTCTTGAGAGTTATTCGTTAAAAATTCTCATTTATATTCGTTATTTCTTTCCCC